>JABUQX010039574.1:12500-22500 GCA_015478945.1 Trachelipus rathkii
TTCAATTTCATGAAGTCATATAATTAGATCGCTGGACAATATACAAGGACACAAATTAGTTGTATTAAGATGATATGCGCAAATTGAATTTTGGGGAGAATAGCAGAAGCGTTCACAGGTTTATTCTCACTCATCTATAATATCTCTGTGTTTTTTCATAACGCCAGAATATTTTTCCTATCAAAAGCAAGCATATGCGAATGTGTTTCTTTAAACACACATGT
The DNA here is from genome assembly GCA_015478945.1 of Trachelipus rathkii. Taxonomy (NCBI): domain Eukaryota; kingdom Metazoa; phylum Arthropoda; class Malacostraca; order Isopoda; family Trachelipodidae; genus Trachelipus; species Trachelipus rathkii. The sequence goes on from JABUQX010039574.1 coordinate 12,725, forward strand.
ATTTACTGTTGTTTGGACAGAGAAGAGACATGAGTCAAATTAATGTATGGCAACTCAAATGTTTCCTCTTCAAAGGAAAGAGTTCTTAAAAGTATATAAAGAGGTTACTTCGATCCCCCACGGTTATTTGATGTGTGAACTTCACCCCAAAAACACGTACAGAGTGTTGCTCCGCGCAAACATTCTTCCCTATGAGATAGAAACTGTTTATATTCCTGCATAATGTTGATAAAGAAATATTTGCCCTTGATGAAAAAAAATTTAAAAAACTGAAACCTTCTGAAAAACGTAAACTAATTAGTGAGGATGAAAAATTCATCCAATGTGTATGTGAAGTCTGTTTAAATCTTATAAAAGGAAAATGTTCCTTTAAACAGGCCTCAGAAAGTAAAGCTACGTCGTTATAGAAACATCATTAAAAAACTCTCCCTCAACATAAAAAATCTGAAAAAAATAAAAAGAAGTTACTACAGAGAGGAGGAGGGGTATTCCTACCATTACTCTTCTCCGTTATAGCTCCATTGATAACTAAGTGGTTGTCCCCATAATGAAGAAGGTGGCTGTACTTCCATAATAATGAGTATGAGAAAATGAAGTATAATAAATAACAGCATCTGTAACAGAATTCAGTTCCTCAGATTCAGCAATCACAACCTCAATATGGCCAGTTATTCGCCCGCACCTGTGCAAAATCCACAATCACAGTTTTATTCATTCACAACTCCCATATACGCAGATATTGCCACACAAGCATTACAACCTCTTTCACATCAGCAACAACAGCTGCACCCAACAGAATCCTTATATTGTGAACGATTCATTAGCTTTCCAGCAGCCTCTACCCCCTAGCTTATATGATCCTAAAATGAAACAGCAAATTAACCAAATACGAGAAAGAAGTGTACAGAATATTAAATTCAGACATTAACATCCATGAGAACGCATCTTATACCAGGATGCCATAACAAAACATTGAATAGATCTTAATAAGACTTGCACCTTACATCCATCCCTACGTATCCCGCTAACCGATAATGTAGATGTTTCTAATGAAGTAAAACTTGAAGTGAAAATGAAGATAAATTTAAAAATATCCTAGAGGAAGCTACCTATTAAGTGCGTATATCAGGAATAGGCTTTTATATAATATTTTTAAAAGAACAATTATCTTTGAATGAATCAGGGCAGATCATCATTGACGATGAAATAGTTAAAGGATCAAATATTGTGGATTTGATAGCTGATCTCTCACGTAACTGGAAGAAAGGTCCTGTAAAAGGATGGAATGATATCAAACAAGAACTTCAGACTATTAATTTTCCCAGAAGTTTAATCTTAAATACAAGACGATTAGCAGACTTAGATAATATACCCGTTACACCAAGACCTGATTCAAGTCCCTCAGGTACTTCTTACGCATCAGATAAATTTAAACGTGTTACCAGAGGCCGAATAAGAAAAACACCTTATAATAGACCTAGTTGGATTAAATCGTAATTATGTATTTATCATCTAATAATATTGTAGTTGTAATTTTGTGTAAAAAAAATAAATGTTATTTAAAATCTTTTCTTTTCTTTATCCTTGTACCTATATCACATTTTTGTGATTAAATATATATATATATATATATATATATATATATATATAATATATATATATATATATATATATATATTATATATATATATATATATTAACGCTTACACTGTGTCAGTATAGCAACATGGAAGGCGAAGGAGGTATTGAATAAGTATTCTTCAATCTGAGGACCAAATTAGTTTTGAGGTTCACTAGGTTTGCTTTAAGGTATCCTAATATTGAGAAAAAAGAGTTAAAAGCATATTTAGAGGGTGAAGAGGCATTTACTCTACATAAACCTGTAAGAAAAAAATTTCCTACACGGAAAACCATATCTCCGCAGCTTGATAGCATATGGCAGTTAGATTTATCGGAAATGATTAAATACAGCTCTTATAATGAAGGCTTTCAATATATACTTTTTACAATTGACGTATACTCTAGATACTTGTGGCTGAAGCCAATAAAAGATAAAAGATCAGTTACAGTTGCCGATGCTGTACTTGAAATTATAGAGGACGAGCGGAGAACACCTAAATCATTTTGGACAGATTCAGGAATGGAATTCAAGGGGCGAGAGTTTCAGGAGATGCTCTGGGAGTATGGTATAAGCTATACGACATTACTTTCCGTAAACAAGGCGCTATAGTGAAAGAGTACAGCGTACTATTAAAGAGCGCATGCATAGGTATTTCTAAAATTATACTTTAAATTATATTGATTATACTGACGATCTGCTTATCTTATCACAGGTCTACCAATATGACTCATAAGTAAACTCCTTTTAGAAAAAGTCAAAAACTAGAGGCCGTAAGAACCCATCTACATGAAAAAAGAAAACAAAAATAAAGATATTCAGCGAATATAAGGTGAATGACTATGTAAGAGTATCTCGAACAGAAGAAAGGTTTAGAAAAGGATATGAATCCGGTTGGACTACTGAAGTTTTTAAAGTGCACAATATCCGACCATTCAGTCATGATAGTTTAAAGTTATATTATCTGGAGGATTTAAATGGTGAAAAAATAAAAGGAGGTGGATTTTATAAACAGGAAATACAAAAAGTAAGGTTCAATCCTGTAACTCATGAATATAAAATTTGAAAAAATATTAGCTACGAGAGGAAAAGGGAAAAATAAACAGTATCTGGTGAAATGGAGGGGATACCCTGCTAAGTTTAATACTTATATAAAAGCAAGTGAAGTTAAGAATTATTAATCAGTTGTCATTACAATCATGGAGAGTGTAGATCACTTTTTATATAACTCTCCCGTCTTCAGCATCCTTGGATTTACATCCTGATAATAAACTCTCGGATTTTACAACTGTGTTAATGAACCCTATACAACTTGAAAGAGATCATACGAAGTAGGATTATTGTGGAAATTATATTTAAATACGACATAGAAAATATACCTCACAATCTATCTGGATGTTGGTGTAACAGAGTGGTAGAATGTGTTGAAACTGATAATTACAATGAAAGATAACGCGTGATTCTGCCTAGGTCCTAGGATTGCCGCAAAGAATACTCTTTGAAGAATTTTATTTGCGAAGTCATTATTTAAGTCGGTGCCTGCTATTCTTCAGTCATTTAAACGTTCCTCCTTGATATGAGTATTTGTTAAAGGATTTATATAACAACTGAAAATGCGTACCTAATGAAAGATAGAAGTAATTATATTCCTTTACGATCAAAAAGTAAGTGTAAACCGCGTGAGCCTGACACGTTTTTTCTCAGACGTTCACCATGGCAGCGTAAACATATTCGTAAACGTGATGCTGAGTTGGATATACTTCATGATATCCCTACTATGTTGAAGAGAGTTATACTATCTGTGGAGAATAAACCCTTGACTTGGCATGAACAAAAAGACGACGCAGACCGTGTACTGCATTATACATGTACCCCCTCCGATATGCTCAACCACCCAGGTATGGCTTATGTATATACAAATATAATTGATCATCAATATGTAGGTAATACTAAAGCTCCTTTATTAAGAGTAGTATATTTTCCCAAGGAGAGTAAAGTTATAACATTTCCTAATGTTCATTCATCTACCTCTGAATAGTTCAAAATTTTGACTCTGTACCGCTGCATATCAAAAGATGTAACAGGAATCCCTTCCCTTTTTACATAACGTGCATGTTATGCAAAGTTCATATTAGAAAGAAGCAGATGCAGTAATTACAGGTAATTGTGAATATATATTAACGAGGTGTAGTCAGATATAATTTTCATTCCTGTAACATACTCCTCGACAGTGTAAAGATAAGTATATAGAAAAATACTCCTGTAATAATGACGATTAGAAAGGTAATTCAGGGGATCAAAATGCAGATGGGGTATGGCCTTGGTGGATTTTTTGCCAAGCTATGGAGAAGTGCAAGGCCTCTACTCAGGAAAGGCGGTGAATATATAGGTAAAAAGCTATAAGAACAGGTTTGCATACTATTCAAGATATTGCTGCATGGAAATATCCTCGTAACAGCCTTAAAAACGTTATAGCCCGATGTTTCACAGATGCAGAATGTTGGATGATGTTAACGCTGTACAATAGAACTAAAATGTCAGTCAATGGGCGAGGGGCAAGAAGACTTGTCATATAAAGAAAAAGTTAAAGCGAAACAAAGAACTCTAAAGAAAAAATGTATTGATGTATTTGCTATTTAATTACTAACTGATAACCTTTAATACGAGCTTGTATATAAGTAAGGTTTTTCATGAAAATGTTCATTATACGGCCAGAGCTCGCACATACAAGATGCATTTCCTTCATCCTTCTAGTCCTGATTGTTGTAAGAGTGAATTGGATCTCTTCTCCATGAACCCTACACAGATTAGCGTTAGCGAGTCCAACTTTATCAGTATTAATCCTCTGCATTCAATTACCAATACAGATGTTCCTGCTAGAGTGTCATATTCAGGCACTCTGATCAGTACTTGATCCCCTAATGTGTTGTTTATATGTAAAACGAATTGACAAAACCTGAATGTACAGATCTTCCTACGGCGATGACCATATAGATAATACAGAATCAAATTTCCTGTATACTTTTTCACCCAGGTTGAAGTCTATCTTAACGGAACTTCACGGTGCATCAGCTGCTAATTATCCTAATAGGAGATATATAGAACATTTGTTAAATTATTAAGACGATGCTAACCAATGTCATCCAATCATGTGGTTTTTACAGTTTCAAAGATGAAGCTGCACATACAGATAAAGCAGCTAAAGTCATAAATAATACATGAATTTTAACGGACATTAAATGGCGATATCTTCTTCTCAAGAAAGACTCATTCTACCATCTGTAAGATACTTAGAATCATGTTTTATCACGATCAAATCCCTAATTTGGCCTTAAAAATAAAAAAGTAAACCTACTGCTCCAGCTGATGTCCTGAACCTGTTTTCAAACTGCTGGAGGCTTATCTCTATGTTAGAAAAGTGAAATTATCACCACAGCGACATTTGGAAATTGAAAATCGCTTTTGAATACTACAGCAAAGTACCCTATTAAGAGAGTTGAAACCAAGATATTTAATTTCCCTCAAGGATTATCGAGTATCAATATCCCTAACATTGTGAACGGAAATTTACCACAGAAAGTAATAATAGGGATTGTGGAACATGAAGCCTACTCCGGGAATTATAAATAAGTCCCCTTATATCAACGACCTTTCGGACTAGGGGCATCAGTTTACTATGTGAATTGCACTACCTCACGGAACGTGAATTATGAAATGTTATAATTCAACGCGAGACCTATCTCTCTGTAACGCGTCTTTTTACACTTAATTAGCCAAATACTGTATCATGTAATGAAGCGGACAGGTTTAAAATCTTGAAGAAACCAAAGAATATTAGTAATTTATAATGCCGTACGATCTTTACTGCAGACCTTTCAGCTTGTAACGCCTATCATTTAACATTTTGAGAAAGGCCTTAGACTAAGTTCTCTCTTGGATCGATTTCTACAATCACCCATCATGTAAGTTGTCTATCTTGAGCATACCTCAACTCATTGAGGATTGACAGGTACGCAACTATTTGAATTATTAAATGAATGAATGAAGTAGGAAATAAAATCGGTGTGTTAACAACCGGAAACTCGCTTTTAGTGTGTTTGCTAGTTACGATAAACTCTGTAACACGTTGGGAAAGACACCTGCTTCAATATTCAAGTACATTGGCCTCGGTTCCCAAAAATAACAACAAATCACCTCACAGGCATTGGATTTCCGTTTTATAGAGCAAAAACGATACTGTTGCCATAATTGATTCTTTGAACTTAAAATTTATATTGAATAATCATTATATTACCTTATTTTTAAAATATAATAATGTAAGCTGTGTAAAAACTATGTCTTACCCTGTTCAGCCCTTATATTCCAATTTTATGTGGAGTCTATTGTATTTATTTCATGATATGTTTTTTATAATAATGTAATTTATAACTTGTAAATATAATTGATTGCTAAAAGTTTTGTATGTCAATGATTTTTATAAGTTCTGATTATGTAATAAATGCTTTAAAATGAAAAAACGCGATTTACTTCCTTAAAACTCGTATATATAAAAGGTTTTAAAAATTTCGTACAATTTTATTAAATAAAATGTTTATATAACCGAAACTCCTGGTGTTTTTATTCTACATTACAAATTAAAAAAAAATAAAAGTCATTAAAACAAAAATAAAAATAGAAAGATAATAATAAAAGTAAATAAAACAAAATAAAAAATATAAAGAAAACATAATGTTCATAAATATATGAGTTAATAACAGTAAGCAGAAGTTAAAGCAGTAAAGCAGAAAAGTAAAAACAGTAAAGCAGAAAGTTAAGCAGTAAAGCAATAAAACAAAAGCATACATCCGTTAGGTAACACCTCTATTTTTACTGCTTTACTGCTTAAGGTATGTAATGTTAATAATATATGAGTTAACAGTAAAACATGTGAGTTAAAGCAGTAAAACATGAGTTAAAGCAGTAAACGCAGAAAGTTACAAGCAGTAAAGCAGAAAGTTAAAGAAGTAAAACATGTGAGTTAAAGCAGTAAAACATGATTTAAGCAATAAAGCAGAAAGTTAAAACAGTAAAGCAGAAAAAGTAAAAAGTGTTTTACATACAAAGTTAAAGCACTGTAAAGCAGAATTAAAGCAGTAAAGCAGTAAAACAAAAGCATACTAATCCCCTAGGTGTTAGGTAATAACCCCTCTATTGATTTACTGATTTACTGCTTTAAGGTATGTAAAGTATATGTTTTTAATAAAATTTCGTACAATTGTAGTAAAAATGAATGACTATAGTATATTTGAAAAGAATTCTTTGAATAGTTTACATTGATATTATATTTTTCGTTCGCGCGGAATTTTGCCGTCTGCGGACGCACGCGGGCGCGTACGTCGGAAATATGCGCCTGCGGCCTCACGCGGGCGGGTACGCCAGAAATATTGCGCCTGCGCGCTCGCGGCGGCGGGAAGCGCGGGTCGCACCTGCGGTGGGGTTCGTGATCTCACGCGGAGGGCCGCATTGCGGCGCCCTGTGGTTAGCTATAACTGGGAAGACTTATTAAATATTAACTCTGTTCTTAATGTGGGTAGAGAAGAGCATCAACAGATGAGTTCATCAAAAGATGAATCATCATATCAGACGGTATCAAAGATGACGTCATCAAGGATGAGTCATCAAAGATGAACCTTCAAAGTTTGAAGGAATCAATAGTAGAGGTATTAATGCTGGGCATCAAAGTTGAGGCATTAATGCTGAGGCATCAAAATTGAGCCATCAAAGTGAAGGCTTAAGTTGAGGCATCAAAATATCGATGTGTGAGTGTAAGTGTAAGTGTATCTGCGTGATTGTGTGATGTAAGTGATATGGGCTAGTGTAAGTGTCTATGAGAGTGTAAGTGCTTATAAGTGTTCTAGTGTTTATAAGTGTCATAGTGAATTAATGTATATAGTGAACATAGTGTATGTGTGTAAGGTGACATAGTGATGTTGTATAAGTGTAAGGTAATAAATCTGTGTGTGTAAGTAAATCTGCGTGTGTAAGTAATTCTGTAAATGTGTAAGTAAATCTGTGTGATTGTAAGTAAATCTGTGTGTGTAAGTAAATTGGGCGTAGAACATACACAAGGTGACCGAAAAATTGGGTTCTCAAATTTGACCGTAGAATAAAAAAGTTTGGGCTAAAAATTAGGGCGCCGAAAAATTTGGGGTGACCTAAATACGGTGGGCCAAAATTGACCCTGGCAAGAACCCCAAAGGTGGCCGTGTGTTTGTACTGTGAATAAGTGTAAATGTAAGTGTAAGTATCTATGGTGAGTGTAAAGTGTCATAGTGAATGTGTGTATAAGTGGTGTGTGTGTGTGTGTGTGTGTGTGTGTGTGTGTGTTGTGTGTGTGTGCTGTGTGTGTGTGTGTGTTGTGTGGTTGTGTGTGTGTGTGTGTGTTGTTTATGTCAAGAGAATAGCGCGGACTAGATCCATACATACGTTCAAGTTAGGGACGAAATATGTGACGGGTGGGCCACGAGTGGGTAAAAAATTAGCGTGGGCAAAAATGACTCCATGGACAAGAACCAGAGGGTTGTCGAAAATATCATGGTCAAGAACAAGTGTAACGACATCAAAAAGGGCTAAGCCCCTAAAGGTTTAGCCAAAAATTACCGTGGTCAAAAAATGACCCATGTCGAAAAAAATTAGGGGCGTAAAATAGGGGGGTAATACTACAACGGTTGCTGACGCAACCGTTTGGCGCACCCTTTCTTCGAAAGGGTTGCCATAAAATTAGGGTTGCCAAAATTAGGGTGCAAAAATAGGGCCGCCGAAAATTAGGGTTTGCCGAAAAAATTAGGTTCTCAAAAAATGAAGACAAAAAGTTGGGTTCTCAAAAAATTAGGGTTCTCAAAAAAATCGACTTCCCCTAAAAGGATCAAGGGTGGTAAAAATTTGACCAAAATTGACCCCATGGAAGACCAAAGGTGGTCGAAAAAAGGTAGAAGTCCCAAAAAGGTCAAGGCCCAAAAAGGTCAAGTCAGGTAAAAAAATTTGGGCTCAAAACAAGGTCAAGCCCAAAAAGTCAATCCAAAAAGGGTCAAAGGGCAGGTAAAAATTGGGCTCAAAAAGCCTCAGGTAGGTTCCTGGATGCTGTGGTCAAAAATGACCAACACGTGCGGAATGACCCCCCTACTATAATATATAGTATATAATATATATAATATATATATATATATATATAATATAATATTATATATAATATATTTATATATATAATATATAACTATATATATATATATATATATATTATATTATATATAATATTATATATATATAATATATATATATATATTTATTATATTATATATATCATATATATATATATATATATATTATCACGTACCATGTCCACATTGCTGAAGTGTGGTTGCAAGGTGGTGTTGGTAGTTGAAAGGTTTTGAGCTTATCAACACCATTCACGAAAGCTAGATTTGAATAGGAGGTTTTCAGCACATTGCTATCAGACGAAGAGAATTTAAAATTTTCTTCAATACTCGACGAATTCGAGAAGGGTAGCTTCACCCTTTCTAGAAATTAAAGTTTCAAATTTTTCTTCTTTTAATTTTGCCATTTAAATATATAGTATATATATATAATATATATATATATTATATATTATATTATATATATATATTATATATATATATATATATATATATATATATATATATAATAATATATATATTAATATATATATATATATATATATATATATAAATATATTATATATTATATATATATATATATATATATATAGTATATATTATATATATATATATACTATATATATATATATATGATATTATATATATATATATATATATAATATATATATATATATTATATATTATCCGCATTTGTCTGATAGTTTCTCTATCTATCTGACCTACTGTATGTTTAAATATAGCGTTTCGTTTTTTATTTGTGCTACGAACTAGAAATGCTCGAGTTTGGTTTGTTTTGTAAGGAATTCTTAATTCTATAAGGTTGCTCCTGTATTGCGGAATTATGCAACGTTCTACGAAAATCGTAAACCAAAAAAATGACCGAGTGCAACATAAGCCGTTGAATTGATGAATATTTTCATCAAAAAATCAGCTTAATCTAAATTTCTTCCAAATCGATAAAC
>JABUQX010039574.1:35000-37354 GCA_015478945.1 Trachelipus rathkii
TTAAACATTTGACTCTAAATCAACATTAAGAGATTCAAGTACTATTTCTCCTTCTTAATACCTCTCAACTTATTCATGCCTAAATTGGTAATTTCTTCAAAAGCTCTGGTTTCTGGTTTCTGGTCTCTCTCTCTCTCTCTCTCTCTCTCTCTCTCCTCTTTCTCTCTCTCTCTCCTCTCCTCTCCTCCTCCTCTCTCTCTCTCTCTCTCCTCGTTTCTCTCCTCCTCCTCTCTCTCCTCTCTCTCCTCTCTCTCTCTCTCTCTCTCTGGAACTATCGGGTCGATATTTCTTCTTAAGAGAGCTTTTATTTGTTTTTTCTACAGAGGATTAATCTTTCTGTCCACTCTCTTTACCAAACAAGATATAGCCATCAGCAATCACTGCTCGTTCTTAAATGATTCACACCGAAAAAAATCTGAAATAATATTCCCTTTTATATCTATATTCTTTAACTTAAACTTTACATAGGTCCAAATCTAGATCATTCACCTTTTATTGATAACAAATTTTTATCTAAACTTCGATACATGTTAGGTCTCATTTTCCCAAACCAAAACAATATAATATAATAGATATAATAATATATATATAATATATATATATATAATATATTATAGTAAATAGAATACAAAATAATAATAATATATATAATATATACTGTCGCTTATCTTTAAGTAACAAAATTACGATAAACTGATTGTTGCTGTTGCTGCCATTATTATTATTATTATTATTATTATTATTATTATTATTATATTAATTATATATTATTATCTAATTATTATTATTATTATATATATTATTATATTATAATTATAATTATAATTATAATTTAATATAATTATAATTATAATTATAATTATAATTATAATTATAATTATAATTATAATTATAATTATAATTATTATTATTATTAATATTTATTATTATTATTATTATTATTATTATTATTATTATTATTATTATTATTATTATTATTATTATTATTATTATTATTATTATTATTATTATTATTATTATATTATTATTATTAATGCATGGTTTTGTAGGTTTGGTTTGAGCGCCGAGAAAGGAGAGACGATCACTATAAAGGCTTAACAAAGACTCTGCTTTACCAATTTCGGAAGTGCTTTACGACCTTTACAACTTTAAAAATTTAATCTTTTTCTTTCTTCTTACTTACCACACAATAATAATAATAATAATAAGTAATAATTAATTAATAATAATATAATAATAATAATATTATACTAATAAAGAATAATAATATAAAATAATAATAATAATAATAATAATAATAATAATAATAATAATAATAATAATAATAATAATAATAATAATAATAATAATAATAATAATAATAATAATAATAATTAAAATAATAAAATAATAATAATATAAATAATAATAATAAAAATAATAATAATAATAATAATATTTTTATTATTTATCATGATAGTAATAATGACAATCTGATCTTATTTTGGTGTTAGTAATAATAATAAAATATAATAATAATAATAATAAATAATAATAATAATAATTAAAATTTATTATTATATAATAATAATAATAAAATTTAATAATAATAATAATATAATATAATAATAATAAAATAATAAATAATAATAATAAAATAATAATAATAATATTAAAATAATAATAAAAGTAATAATAATAATAATAATAATAATAATAATAATATAATAATAATTTTTTTGTAAACAAAATAGTTAATATATTCCTAACAACAACGAAGGCAATAAAAATAGTAATACTTACTACTACACAACACTACTACTACTACTACTACTACTACTACTAACTACTACTAATAAAATGATAACAAAAAAAGATACTGCAAAAATAAATTCAAGAAAATAATAATAATCATTTTGCAAGATATTATTATTATTTTCAAAATTATTTATTATTTATTATTATTATTATATATTATTATTATTATAATATATATATTATTATTTTATTATTATTTATTTATTATTATATTTTATTATATTATAATATAATAATTATTAATATTAGTATTCTGTTATATTATATTATATTATATCATTATTATATTGTTATATATTATATTATTATTATTATTATTTATTATTATTATTTTATTATTATTATTATATTGAATATTTTATATTATTATATTATTATTATATTATATTATTATTATTATTATAATTATTTTATTATTATATTATTTTATTATTATATTATATATATTTAATATTATTATTATTATTATTATTATATATTATTATATTATATTAGTAGTAGTGTATAGTAGTATTATATTCATATCATATATTTCATTTCATTATCTTATCATATCA
>JABUQX010039575.1:0-7500 GCA_015478945.1 Trachelipus rathkii
CACAATTACCAATGACTTTATTCTAATAAAGTTTCTTTCATTCTCTTTTTTTATTATAAAAGTTTTTGGTTTAGTTATTAATATTTTTTATTTTAAAATTTTTTCTTTACTGTTTAAATAAAAAAAATTTCATCTTTTAGCTTAAAAGGGAACCAATTCAAATAAAGACTCGGCCTTCTATTATAAATTTATTATTTTTTTTTTAATATGTCGTACACTTCTATATACACTTTTTCCTTTTCCTTCATAATCTTCAATTTAATAATTTCTTAAATAAGCCAATTTTTTCTATAAAACTATTTTTAATAACTATATAATAAACTAATCAATCTATGTAAATATGTGAATCTTCAACTCTTCCGAAATACATCCAATAATAATAATAATACAATAATAATATGAATAATACAAGATGTATATATATATACAATAGTAAAATATAGATAATAATTTAAAGATTAAAAATTTAATCAAGAATTATCTAAAATCCCAATCAATCTAACATAACTTGTTGGACTGGATCCTCCTTGGAACCTGGAAGGAAATCACTCTTTTACTTGGACAATTTCACTTTGGAATCCATAAACAAATACTTACAATATTCCACATCTATGCCCGCAAATTTATCTGCACTCAATTTTTTCTCTTAATTCGCGAATTTTAACTATTCATTAATCTCATTTATATAAGTTACTATTCATCGGTTATATATTTTTTCTTACAATCCCTTCCTTTCGATGAAAAACATAATCTGAAATTTATCCTAGACAAATGATCGTTTTTCCATCGATCAACACCCTATAAAACATGGGAATTTAATTAATCATTCAATATTATCTGCATTCTGCATAAGCAAGCTTAAAAAATAAATAGGTAGTTCACTTTATGTGATATCATTCTTGTTTTATAATTATCAGCTGGGATCTTTCGTATAAGAATTTAATAGTGGTCAAATAACATTTCTGTGTTCAATTTTTCGTTGTTCCTTTTTTTCCACCTGAGCAACTTGGTGTCCTATTGCATCCCAAAGCTTTATATTGATGAAAGGAAATTCTTCCCTCGATCCTTATAGGTTTCAATTTTTTTATTTCTTTATTTTTTACGAGTGAAATTTCATAATAATATAAGTATACTACTATCATATATATTATATACGTAATATATATAGTCTATATATATACTATTATACTATACGTATATATATATATATATAATATACTATAATATATATATATAATATATATATACTATATATAAATATATTATACTAACTATACTGTAATATATATATATACTATATATATATATATATATATATATATATATATATATATATATATATATATATATATACTTGGATATGCGTATGTGGGGTGTACGAATATTTGTGCATTGAATTAAATGAATAAGATGCAAAAAGAAATAGTACCTTTACAACCAGGGTTTAATAATGCAATTGTCAAAACTTACTCAGAAATTCTTACAACATATTTCAACTCCCAACAATTATAAAGGAAGTATGAAAATAATTCATTTTCACTGGACTGAATACTAACAATGAATTCTTCATTCACGGCAAGAAAGATCAACACATATCTACAAAACAATGTCGCCTTGTTTAAAATGACTTTAAAAGCAGTAACTAAATTAAAAGCATATCAATCATTTAGGCTCCAACACGACATTTTCTATGTTTCTGAGGTATGTTTGCTTAATCCACTGAAAGGATATTCCAATTATTTTGCATAATTCACACATTCTCCACTTTCCCTCTTCTTGCTTGTCAGGGGCGCATTCCTATGACACTGAAATTCAATATTATATATATATATATATATATATATTAATATATATATATATATATTATACTATACTATATACTCCTTTTTTCGTGTTGTACATATATATATTTATAGAGAGACGCATATATATATAAAAATAAAATAATATATTATATATATATATATATATATATATATATATATATATATATATATATATATATATATATATTTATTTATTTATTTATTTATTTATTTATTTATTATACTCATCAATGCCTCCCGCATAACTGCAGGGTTGTGTCAGTTGCTGATTCGGAAAGCTCGAATGGTTGGGCCCTTCCTGGCTCTTCAGATAGCTGAAACCTTTAAAGGAATGTTCCAGGCACTATGGCACTATTCTTCTCCAAGTAACCCTATCTTGTGTTAATCTATTTCCTTCGTCCAAACTAATGTCCTTTGCTAGTAATAGCTTCTTTACTCCATCAAGATATCTCCATTTGGGTTTGCCCCTTCTTCTATTACTTATTACTTCGGGCATAACATAAATAATTATTACCTCGGGCATAACATAAATACTTTCTTTATCAGTAATCTATCATTCAATTAATATACCACAGTGAGGGTTCATCCGCCTAGGGTATAAAGTATAGGGTATAGGGTATAAAAGGTATAAAGGGGGCGGTAATGCTGGGCCTTCTTTTCGACTTGCGTCATATTCTTCAACTACTTGGTCTGTTCCGCCCGTGCATCATCTTTAAACACACCTTACCCTCAGACTTGGGGAAAGAAGGTGGGTGATCGATGATGCCATGAGATGATTGATCGGATGCATGCATGCATGATTGATGATTGTATGATGACTGCATGATGATGATTCTACATATATATATATATATATATATAATATATATAATTATAATAGTATATACTATTATAATTATATATATAACAATATCAATATATATATATGTACTATATATATATTTTTACTATATACCTATATATAAATATATATATACTATTTATATACTAATATATATCATTTATATATATACCTACTATATATATATATATATATATATTATGATATATATAATATATATATATATAATATGTGTGTGTGTGTGTGTGTGTGTGTGTGTGTGTGTGTTTGTGTGTGCACATATATTTATGTGTGTATGTGGAAGATACTTGCTAGTTATCTATTTTAAAGATTAAAAAAAAGTAAATATTCGCATTATATAGTTTTTTCTTTCTTTTAAAACCACGTTTTCTTTACTCATTTTAAACATGAGCTCTCTGTACATGAATACCCTCTTGTATCTTCATCCAAGTTGCTCACTCTTGTTAACTTATTTTCTTCTAGCTCTGATTTGCTATCTTCTTATTCTGTTTCACTATCTTCTGTTTCTGTTAGTCTACTTAGCGTTATCAATTTGTTTATATAAAATCAACCAAATTATTTAAATATAACCAATCAAATATTCATATATAATAAATCAAATTATGTATGTGAAATCAATATACAGTCAATCAACCAAAACAACCAAAAGAGTTTTAAAGTCAGAATGTGGAAAACTTTAATTTATTTTCATTATAATGACACTCAAAGAGTAAGGGTTACTCAGGCAACTTGATCGCCCAACGATGATCCATCGATTTACCAATGGTTTGCCAATCATATATTGATGATCTTATATTTTATATGTTTATATATTTGTGCGCTTCGTTTGATTCAAAAAGGTTGTGCTTTTCCAAGAGGAAATTTTCATCTGCATTGGTTGGATTTCATCAATTAATATTGGTGAATGTGAACTAGTATGTCTTCTCTCATATTTCTATATATATATATATATATATATATAATATCATAATATATATATATATATACCTATATATATAATCACTATCAATGATATCATACTATATATTAATACTATATATTATACTAGTATATATATACTATATAGGTATATATACGTATATATATCATGAGTATATATATACATATACTAGTATATACATATACATAATATGTATATAATTACAATAGTATATAATACTATATATATATATACATATATTACGTATATTATGATATGATATATATAACACTATACTTTTATATATATATATATTATCATATATAATATCACACTTATATATATATATATCATACTATATATATATATTATACTAACTAGTATATTATATATTATATACTATATATGTATTTATATATATAGTATATATCTATATATATATATATTTACTACTATATCTATATATATATATATATATATATCTATATCACTATTTGGTATTAAGTAGTATTATATACTATATATAAATATATATTATATATATACTATACTATAATACTATATACTATATATAATTATATATATATACTACTCTTCAAAATTTATAATAATAGTAATTATATAATAATATATACTATACTATATCATATATATATACCTATATAATACTCATATATATATAGTATACATAGTAATATATAAAACCCAAAGTATATCATATACTATTACTATATTATAATAGTACTTATATATATATATATATAGTATACCTACTAGCTATTCAACTATATTTATATAAAATCCGAAAGTGAAGCATATAATATACTACATATATACCGTATATATATGACTAATATATATACTTTATATATATTCATCTATATATATATTATATATATATATATATATCATATTAAATATATATATCTTATATATAATATATATACCTATATATATATATATATATATACTCATATATATACCTATATACTGATACTAATTATCATATATATACCTACTAGTACTATATATATAAATATATAATTACTATATATATATATATATATATACTATATACTATACTATACTATATATATATATATATCATATAAACTATACATACATATACTATATATATATATATATATATACTATATATATATATTACTATATAATATATATATATATAATATATACTATAATATATATACTTATATATAGGTATATATGTATATATACATAAATATAATATTATTATATATATATCATATATATATATATAATATATAATATATATACTATCTATATAACTATATTATATATAGTATACTACCTATATACTAATACGTAATATTAAAAAATATTTCTTCCTTTCTTCGTTAAACCTTTCTTGTGAACGTTTCTATCCTTTCAATAAAAAAGAAAATAAAAAGCAAAAAATACTAAAATTCATATTTATCTTAAACCTTCCTACTTATTACACACCACATTCTTCAGTTCCCTTTCTCTATAAAGTAAATAAAACAAGTTTAACCAACATCACCAAATTGATTGACCAGCTAATATTATAAATATTAATAGATAAATATAAAAATATTTAAAAAATTAAATATATTTATAAACTACTATATATATATATATATATATATCATATATTTATATACTACTATAATATAATATCCTACTATATATATATATATATAAAATAATAAATATATACTATACACCTTGCTTCTTATTCCAAATCTGTTGGATACTACTATATATGTATATATATATAACTACTTATATATAATATATATATAATTCTATATATAAACTATATATATATATATACTACTATACTATATAGCTATATATAAATATATATATATTATATATATATATATACTTATATTATATATATATAACACTCTATTTATATATATATTTTATATACTATATATACTCTATATATCTGAAGACTTTCATCTACTGAAGCTTTCATAACGGTCCTAATTTATTAGATAATATCATATATATAGTAAATATATATACTATATATATATATAAATCATATATATACTTTATTATTATTATTATATTAATATAATATTTATACTATATATATCTATAATTTTAGATCAATGAAATTTTTTAATAGATTTAATATACATAATTATTATAATATATATTACTACTATTAATATAATATATATAATATATACTATATACTCTATATTAAAATTAATTAAATTTTATTCTACCAAATATATATTAAATATATATACTACATATTAATATATTATATATATACTGATATATATATATTATATATATACTTATTATCTATATATACTTATATATCTATCTATATATATACTATATATATAATATATATATAATATTAATATCATAATATAATATATACTAATATATATATATACTATATCATATACTATATATATATATCACTATCATATACTATATATAACTATATAATATATAGATATATATATATATATACATAGAAAGACACAAAAAATATGATAATATCTGATAGTATGATAACCTCAGTACTATATGTTGGTTAGGTATCAACATATACAATCATAAATATATCTGAAGACTTTCAATCTATACGCTACTCATAAATACTTTAAAGACATATATTTCAGACAATGATATTATCGATTTTTCTTATACAACAAAAGCAAAAAAAAGTTTCAAAATCTTCTCGTCTTGTCTTAATTTTAATCTCATTTGTTGTATTTTGGAGAACATATATTTTAGAACAGTTGTTTAAATGCTAATACTGAAACTGAAAAATTTGAAGCAACAATAGAAGGGAGAAAATTAAAAGCGAGATGTGAGATTTGTTTGGAACGATGGCGAGCGCAACGAATTCTTTTGCAGAGACAATTAAAACGAAATATGGAAGAATAGGATATGTAAAAATTGCAAGATATACATAAAGATACTGCAAGGATCATTGACTGCGTAATATGTTTTATTTTAAGAAAGAGAATATTCATAAACATTAGAGCAATAACTCGTACAACTAAATAAATCGTGTCAGCAAGATCGGAAAACTAATGACCATACTAATTGTTGCTACTAAATCTCATAAAAAACAAAAGACACATAAATGCTTTGCTAGGAAATGTTGAATTGTTCTCTTTTTGATGCGGCGTGACATTATCATCATTCTGCGATGATGGAAAAAGCGCCTCACTGTCAACATGGCATTACTCTATCGAAATTTCCATGTGTCCGAAAATTGTAATAAAAACGTAACCATGAAATATATACAGTTGCGTTGTCTAATGTATTCTCTACGACATGTTATGACAGAATCAAAAAATAACAGTGAATTTGTCTCGATAACCATATCATTTCACTCTTATAATAAAAACTATTCATATTAGAATACAATTAAGCAAATTGAATTGATCATGAAATAAAAAAGGTGAATAATCTTTCAGGAGCGATTTTTTTTTTTTTTTTTTTTTTTTTTTTTTTTTTTTTTTTTTTTTTATTTTTTTTTTTCTTTTTAGCAGTTTTCTAAACTCTCAATACAGTTTTCAACCCTTCTGTTGCCAATTTTTTCGTTACTGTCTACATCCTTCAAATATCTGCCTCTGCCAAAAGAGTTAAAGTGAATTTACCACGAGAGAGGTTTGCCGCAAAATTACCCGGGCAACAGTATTATTGCAAACCCGTAAATAACAGCAAATCATTTGCGTAGTTTTCGGGTATCTCAATTTGTTGTATACTGGATTACAAATCAGACAAAAGCGAGCAAATTGTGTAATACAAAATGAACATGTTCCTTGAACAAGCAACAGAGAATGGCCAACAATATAAAAGAGGTGTAAATGTTTAACTTGTAGTTTTGAAAGGCCTTAAAAAAA
>JABUQX010039575.1:15000-32500 GCA_015478945.1 Trachelipus rathkii
TCTTCCATCTTTCGCTTTCATACTGAATTTAGTCTCCCTCATTTAGGGCTTGCAATCTAAGCTCACTGCGAGATCTTCCTAGGTGGCACTGGTATGGGTTTTAAATTGATTTTTATCACTTTTGACATATCTTTGAATAGGGCTTGCCCATGAGCAGTGGTTCTAATTAAAAAAAAAAATTTTTTGATGATGTTAATAGAAACGAAGTTTTTGTAACTTAATAATAATAAACATGTTAGTATAAAAAAAAATAGATGGACAAATAATAAAACATGGAACTGAATAACTTTAATATGATTTGGAAAGGTTTTGGGTTAAAGAAGCTCCTATACCAACGAAATAATGCAGATTGCCACTTGAGCGCTAACTGAAAGGATCACTGAGAGACACAACCTGATACTCACTCGAACGCTCGCTGAAATACTCATTGGTAACGCTCAATTAAACTCTCTACACGTTCACTGAAATGCTAACTGAACAAAAATTATATAAATTAAAATAATGAAAAATAAACAACATTAATAAAATAAAATTAATAAAATAAAATTAATAAAATAAATATTTATATATCAATATAATCGTTTTATATTTTTATATATTATATTATATTATATATATATATATATAATATATATATATATATATATAATATTTATATATATATAAAAATATATATATATATTATATTAATATATATATATATATATACTATATTATATTATATATATATATATATAAAATATTTTATAAAAAAATGTATATATATTTAAAAATAAATTTATAATTTTTAATTTTTAATTAAAAATAAATAACAAAATTAGATTATCTTAATTTTTTTAAAAATAATTTTTTTTAAATAATTAGAAAATAAAATTATTAATTTAACCAATATGTGATTACTTTTAAAATTTTTCCTATTTTTAAAATATAAAATATAATATATATTATATATAATATATAGATATATAAGACATACATTTATATATATATATTATATATATATATATATATATATATATATATATAATATATATATATATATATATATATATATATATATATATATATATATATATATATATGAGTATTTCATTATTTATTTTATTAATTTTATTTTATTATTTTATTAAGTTCGTGATAAAAATACAGCAGAAAATAGTTCGAGAAAGACAGAAAAAGATAAAGAAAGACGTAAATCGACTTAAGAGATAGAGAAAGATAACAAATGAATGAATAGATAAAAAGAGATGGGGAAAATAAGGAAAGGAAGTAGATCGTGATAAATGGCAAGAGAAATAAGTGATAAAAAGTTAAGATAAAATGGAAGTAGATCAATTAAAGAAATAAAAAGAAGAGACAGCCATGATAAACAAATATCGACATAAAGATATAAAAGATAGCAGAAAGATCAAGGAAGAAGTTGATCGACATAATGATATAAAAAGATAAATAAAGATCTAAATTAAGAAATAGAAAATGAAAGTAAATAAGAAAGAAATAGATAAAGAAAAAAAGAGAGAGAAAAAAGGAAATTGATCTAGAAAGATAGATAGTGATAAAGATAAAGAAAGAAGTAGATCGAGATAAAGATATAAAAAATAGAAAGAGAAAAACGAGAATATCCAAACATATTAAAATATTTAATCCGATTTTCAACTTACAATTATAATCAGGCGGAACACATTCATTTAAAAAATTAGGTATTAAAAATGTATTAAAACGTAGGAAAAAAAGGCATTAAAAATGCCGATCTTTGATGGTTTTAATGAAATTTTACCCTTAGGAAAGAACCAATTAAGGTCTAATTTTGCATTACTCTTTTTTTTCATATAGGAGGCATTTATTTAAAAGGGAATAATAATAATAATAATAATAATAATAATAATAATAATAATAATAATAATAATAATAATAATAATAATAATAGTAATAATATATATATTAATAATCATAATAATAGTAATAATATGATAATATTTAAAATATAATAATAATAATAATAATAATAATAATAATAATAATAATAATAATAATAATAATAATAATAATAATAATAATAATAATAATAATAATAATAATAATAATAATAATATAATAATATAATAATAATAATGATAATGATGATAATAATAATAATGATAATAACTAATAATAATAATAATAATAATAATAATAATAATAATAATATCATAATAATAATAATAAAATAATATAAAATAAATAATAATAATAATAATAAGATAATTATAATAATAATAAATATAATAAATAATAATATGAATAAATAATAATAATATAAATATAATAATAAATAATAATAATAATAATAATAATAATAATAATAATAAACAATTAATTTATAATAATAATAATAATAATAATAATAATAATAATAATAATAATAATAATAATAATAATAATAATAATAATAATAATAATAATAATAATAATAATAATTAATAATCAATAATAATAATAAACAATATAATAATAATAATTAATACAATAATATTATTGCACAAATTGTGGAAGGGAGCACCGACTTTTATTTGGGCAATTTATGAATCATAAAAAGAATTAATATTCATCACACGAAATTTTTTAAATCGCTTTTATTTTTTTTAATACGCGAAATTTTAAATATTATTAATATTTATTAATATATTATAATGGTTAATTTTTTTTAATTTTTGATGAAAAAATAATTAAATTTATTAGAATGATGTTTTCCATCATTAAATTTATAAAAGGAAATTTTAATTTAAATATTAATTGAATGAATAGAATTTGTTAGGAAATGATGTGAGGATATGTATATTATAGGATATAGTATATATATATATATATATATATATATACTATATATATATATATATATATATATATATATATATATATATATATATATATATTATATATATATATATATATACTATAATACTGTAATATATATATATATATATATATAATATATATATATTATAATATATATATATATATATATAATATATATATATATATATATATATATATACTGTATATATATATATATATATATATATATATATATATATATATATATATATATATATATATATATATATATATATTTTCTTATATATATAGAAATAAACTAAATATTATATATGTATTATATGATATATAAATATATGATAATATATATATATATTATATGGAGTCTTTTTTCTCCGGGTGATAAGACAAAGAGAAGGCAAAAAAAGTTTCAAATTTTATAATACTGATGGAAAGATATCTAATTTGTTGTATCTGGAAAAAAATTAGAAAAAAATAACAAATGAAGATAAAGAAAAAATGAAAATTTGAAACGCAAAAGAGAACGACAAATAATAAGATAGATGTGAGATTTAGTTGGAAGATGCGAAGAATTCTTGGGAGAGGCAATAAAAGAAAATGAGAAAGGATATGTTAAAATTGAAGGTAGGCATAAAGATATAAAGATATGAAGATATGAGGATCAGTGAGGTAATATGATTTATTTTGGAAGGAGATATTATAAAATTGAAAATAATGTCAACTAATAAATGTGTCACAAGATGGAAAACTATGATGAATTTGTTGCTAAAAGGATATAAATGTTTGTAGAAAATGTTGAATGTTTTCTTTTTGATGCGGTTGTGAATTTTGATCATTAGGATGATGGGAATAAGCGCACTGTAAATGGATTTTGAATTTCATTTGCCGAAAATTGTAATAAAAAGAATCATGAATTTATTACAGTTGGTTGTCTAAGTATAGAATGTTATGAAGAATAAAAAATAAGGGAATAAATATAAGAGAAAAGAGAAAAAAAGCAAAAGAAACTACCCTCAGTTATAACTCCTTCTCTCAAGACTTTCCCTTCAACTCCTCTTCTTTCTTCCCAACTTTCTCTCTGACGCATGCTCGCTTCATCTTCCATCCTCTTCCTAAATTCCCTAATCTTAGTTTCTCTTCCTCCTTCTACTTACTATACACTCACGCATGTCTCAAAGAAATAAGACCGCTTCTACTAATAACCGTCCTTATATAACTCATAATCAAATTATAAGTAATTATAATAGAGGACATAATAATTGTGCTATAGAATGCATGCTCAAGAACCTGTCGGACAGAACATGGTCATCCCCTGTGCTCGCCTATATATCCATTCAAAGATACATCAGTGCATATGATCCGTCCATTATTTAAAAGTATAGAGTCCTCCTTCAGAGGCAATCCTTTCAGCAGTAGTTAAATATCTTCCTCTGACTCCGGTATCTGGCGAAAATAAATTTCAGGAGTCTGTCAGGAAGATTACATCCTCCTACTACCTACCTTCCTAAAGAAATTTCTGCTCTTTTTGAAGGGGATATCTTTCTTCCCTATATTCTCTAATAGTCTTTCCACTCTCCGCTAGCACGAGGGGAAGTATAACACCTATTCAATTTAATTTACTAATAATGCTACGTTATAAATACTGGATGCCATCATCGGGACAGTGAACAGTAAATATTAGCGACATCTTGTTACAAAAACATGCATCTTCCCCAAAGGGAAGATAGCCGATTGTACTCCCAGTGCGACTTAGTGTAAGATGCTTATATTGGCCCAAAAATTAAAGGGTTAGTCTTAGGTGGAACTATAATAATTCTTTAAAGGGAACTATTACTTGCAAGTTTTTATAAGTTGAAGACTCTTCCCTAGTTCCCGTCAAGATGTAATTAAATTAGGAAGATGTATTAAAAGGTTCCTATTCTTTAATAAATGCTAAGGATCATGATATAGGTGCATGTATGTAATATCTGAATGGAAATAGGGCGTGACATAACCGGTTACCTTCATTGAGGGATATGTGCCTATACATTTCGAACCGGAAAATCGGAAAACGAACACCGGTCCACATTACATGTGGAAGGCAGCCTCTCCCAATCAACACAGGGTCACTACAATGTTCACACTGGGTAATTCCAACAATAGTCAAAAGATTTAGAATTAAGGAAATATAAATTTAAGGAAATGCAGATCTTGAAAGGAACTCATCCTCTAGTGCCTATATGTTCCCTGATAAAGGGATTATGGCACTTATCTTAGGGGATGGCTTTTCAAATACCTGTGCCATCTTTAGAATAGTCGTTTTCATATACAAATATTGGGTACCCCCTACTCAGGAGACAACTAACACGACTCGAGCTTATCCTCAGAAGAACATTTCAATACGACACATTGGCTGAAGAACCTGGCCCTTCCGAGTAACTACTACTAATACACCAGAGAAAGGTCTCTCCTTGGTATACTTTGCTGAATGTCTGCAATGAAGGTTTAGATTAACTATTTAAGTAAATAAAATCACAGGGAATCTTCCTCTACAAGGAGGGTCGCCTGGAGCCGAAGTCTTAGGTTCTCCTCCCCGAGGACGCATTAAGCAAATTAATCGTTTACTAACGTACCGTGATAATAATTTTTGTTCAATGAACGCCTACAAGAGCTCGCGCAAAAGATATATAGCCCTCTGCCGATAGAATTGGATCAGTAAGTTGAATCAAAACAGCGTTAACTTCAGAAAAGTTATTTTAGAACAAGAAAGTACTGACAACTGATAAAAAAAACCAACAGCAACCAATTGAAAAGAGGTATCTCAAGATCTACTCCGGTGCTTCAAATAGCTATCGGTATAACTGGGGGGCCCAATGACTCAATCCAATATAAAAAGGGCTAAGCTTCAGAAATGTTAAAATCACCTACATATTGATACACATTAAGCCATTCAGCGCTTTGAACCATATGCCTCAATATAGGTCTCAAAGCAATAATGACAAATTTAAAGGAAAATTTAAAGACTATTGTTTCTGATCAGTTCAAGTATCTCAAAATAATATATGTACGACTTATAACACTATCCTTCTCAACCGTTAAAGAGAGAAAAAGGGTCCCTTTTTCTGGAACAGTGTTCATAATGAAATTTGATCAGCGTCAAAATTTCTCATACTACTCTCATTCAAACTACAAGCCTTCGTGGCCGTTTCTGTTTACTAAAGAGTCATCCTCGAAGAAAATTTTATACAAATATGAAATCTTTTATCATAATAGCCCATTCGATGATATACATAACCCACGATAACTCGTCCTGGTACAAAATGAAGCTAATTTTCAGAATTCTATAATAACTTAGAGATCAATCCCATAGGACAAATATGGGGCCACGGTATACCCCTCCCAAATAGAAAATATGGCCCATCTTTAATAAAGCATAAGTCCAGTTTCTGACAGTCTCTTTCCTCACGAAACCTTCTTATGACATCAAATGTTAAGTAACGTCTCTCTGATACAAATAGATAATATTGGGAAAATTCGAATAAATTGAATGTCCAAATAGACATTATTCCCAAATTTCAAAATATCCGAATTTGGACATCACAATCCCCTTCATATCCGTTCCTGTAACTAATGTAATCTCGATTGGTAAGAAAACAATCTTTAATGTATATCCAAACTACCAGTCCCTTACTATACTCTGACGTTTTATGGAGACGTCCCAATGCATTAGGATCATTCCAGACTCAAATAGATCAATGGACGACAAAATGACAAAAGTGCAGATTGTGATAATCCAAAATCTCTTTTAAATCACTTTTGATTGAACTACCTATGCCCAAACATACTCTCAAGTGATCAATACGTTTCAAATCCTCTTTAAAGCAAATTACAAGTAGAATCCTGGAAGAATAGAAGTGACATTTCAGAATACCAATATTGAATAGAATTGGATAACAAATAAAGTGACGCGTCTCCGAAACTGTTAGAATTTGCATACTCTAGGGACATTCTTTTCGTCAAAGTTGAGTCTGATATCCATGCTTCTCTCTCCTAACACATAGCTCTCAGCCACGAATGAAAATGAAATCTTAAATTCAGGTACACTCTTCTTTAGTAATACGTTTCTTACTAAACGGGGGAAATATATTGGGAATTAGTCAAATAGAAACTTGTCACTTGGCTTGACTAACATTGATCTTGCTTTATTAAGAATGGATATCTCCTTATCAAGCCAACTTCAGATAACGATTTTATAAATGCAGTAATCGAGAAAACATAAAATTTCTCCTGACTCGAGACTAGTAAAGTACAGAATATATGGCTCAATCTAAGAAAGAATTTAAATAATAAGGTATGAACAATCCATCTCAATTAGAGGAGAGTTGACACTGCTAGTAAGAATAAGAGATTTCCATATCTTAGCCGATGAATCCGTTGGACTGGTAAAATCGAATAAATTGTTATAAACTAATGGATGGTAGCTCCTGGTTATGTCTATACTAGTCCCTATCTTTTCCGCCTAAACACTGAATTACTGATGAAAGTGGGTTAAGGATAGCTAGAGAAAGGCTTATACTACTCCATGTTCTGCTAATTTCTCCCACTTCTTTATACTCGGGGGGAAAAGACAGGCTGAAATGAAGTATGGTTACTAAAGGAAATAACGTCTCTCACCATTCTCAGATATATCCATTACCTGGAGTATAGCAAGTCCTTGCGCCATAAAAGCGGGCGCATATTACTTGCCTCGACCCATCCTTAGGGTTCATTATCTGCGTCCTAGAAATTCTAGACACCTAAGCCGCCTTCTCTATACTAAGGACCACTACGATAATGCTATCCGTCCTAGGGTATGCAACTCCCCCTCGGTTCAGCCGTACCATGGGAAATGCCTTGTCCTGCTGCTAGGCGTAGTTCTTTTGTTATAACTGACATTTTGATCTTCGTAAAGACATCCTACTCACTATTCACATCTTTTCTAAGGTCTTTATTGCTAAAAACGCCCAACTTAAGTAACTAGAAATGGTTCCGTTCTCTTTAAGAATATGTCACTTCTTAGGTTTTCAATCATAGAAAAAGTTTATCTCCGATCCAGGTCCAACTTGAAGCTTTAAAAAGTTTCAAATTCCTTCAGAATTCGAATTAAGTCACTGGCCGATCTAATATATTTCGCATCCAATACCAATTTTCACTATTTACCAGCATCTAACTCTTTTATTAAAGAAAAAGCCACTTTTTCCTTGGCATTAGAGAACAGAACCGCTTATGAATAAGCACTCGAAGAAAATTTTACTTATGGATGCTGCCATTTTTTATCCCAATTAACTAAATCTTTATATTATGTACTGGAATGCGTCTTCTTACGGGCTCGGTTGGCTCGCTGTCTCGTTAGATGACAATGTAAGAAAAACCTATCTGTCTTTTTCATCAAAACAATGATGAATAAGACCAAGTTAAACTATAGTATTACGGAGCAAGAAGCCTTAGCTATAGTACTTTTCTTAACTATCAATTTTTGTATCTTGTAAAAATGTTGTACTGGCTACTCCGCCTTAGCTCATTATTCGTCATAAACTATTGTCTCAGACTGTAAAATAATTTGAAAATTCCAATCTTTAAGCCAAACATTATTAAAAATAAGAATTAAATGTCGTCCCGATTATTTAAGTAGAAACCCTGTTCCAAATACTGGTCATCACCATCCTTGCTGATGAAGAATAGACATCATTTCCCCTCTCATAAGATATTATATCTTTCATGATACTTCTCTCCTTCTACGATATGTTACTTTTCGTCAAAATACATTCATTAGCTTCGCTGATACAGAATAAGTCATTTACTCCCAGAACCTCCTTCCATGAACAAAAAAAGAAAATCTTAGGCTATCAGAATATAATGATAGAAAATTCCCTCCTTCCTGACATTGTTCTTCCCCCATATTATATTAATATGTATTCTCATGAAAAATACGAAAGAAAATAAGTATTTGATAGAAATTCCAGATATTTTGTTATAATTACTAAATATTTTTGAATCATAAACCTTTTTATCATATATTAAGTTTAAACGCACTGAACGTCGAATCAGAGAATTATTCACCTTCCCTAGGCTATCAGCTATTATGATCGTTTTTCTGTAAAAAGTATCTTGTATGAATAAAAGGTTTTCCTAAACCCATCCAATAGCTATCAATCTTATCCTCTTTCTTTCTCCTTTTTCTAGGGGGTCATTGGGACACATAGGTCCTTCCTAAATGTACTATCGGGTGCCTATACGTTTTAGTTTTAAAACTCTTTAACTCCTTGAATTTGCTCGTCCATACACTATGGCACTATGTTGTCAGCGTGAAATCTCTTTTAAATAGGTATCGGGAAATCATCTGTTCCAAAAATTGTGCTCAGTGACAACGCGTGTATTCTACTTCCTCAGTTCTTTAATGAGTTGACAAACTTGGGAAGATAAAAGAGACCGTCACTATTCCGTTCGACATCCTCTTATAGTCCTGGTGGAGCAGAAAAACTCGTGTAAAAGACCTCTTCGCGTATGATTTCTTCTCAAACAGTACGAACTGGGAGAGGTAAATATTTGCTTTTGCTTCAATTGCTTTAGAATACTACTTACCACTCTCTACTTGGGAAATAACCTCACTTTGTTACAGCTCTATTCTAGATTACCCTTATGAACTTCCTATATTCCTTCCGTTTGTAATAAGCCCATCCTCTAAAGATCATCCATACTTTAAGCAGAATCGGAACGAAGGCACTTCTATTCCGCGATTTAGCTCGTCAAAAACGGGCAGAAAGAAACATTTGAATAGCTCAACAGCAACATTCTAAAGCTCCGATTCGCCTATTTCGAAGCGTCTGTCTTATACTTGCTGTAATCCTCAAACGTAAATTGGCCTAAACTTGTCTAAAATTGTGGCGCCGTTAGTTTAGGTTTTAAAATATAAAAATATCAACTCGTTGTTTAGTAACCAAAAGGAATTTGGTGTCACATTGTGACAATTGAAAAACTCTCGCCCCATCCAGTTGTTTCAAAATGCAGGATAATTCCTTTACTCCCAACGTGAATATATAATCCTTTAACAAAATTTAGGACGCCTTGTCCACCACCTGCCCCCTCCTACCCTGCACGTGTCTCCACCTCTACGGGGGGACAATTCCAGGTAGCGATGATTATGAACACTTGAATAAAATCCTATAGGGGATATGTGGTATTAAGATCTCCTCATACCGCCTCACCGCAATTCCACGGCATTAACAACAGCACAAGAGTTCTCCCAAAGGCCTCCCAACTTGTCCCAAGGCGAACAACCACCTGTTGTACAGAGAAACCTGAAATCTCCTACGGCACCGATGCTGTACATCCTGCAGCTAGTTAATATGACTCCCATTCCCAAGAGTCTTTCACTTCTCTATTTCCTTCACTTCGAGACTAAATGCCAAAACCTTACATAACAAAACAACACAGAAATCCTTGTCAGACATTCATCTGGGCCAATCCCATACGAAAGTCCTAAATTTGTCCGTAACTACTATATCTCTGAGGAAAATTTCTCAAGTTCTCTCCAACTACCTCGTCCTCTTACTCCTTATGGCATCTGGTTCCACTCTTCAATAGTTCGCCTCTTCTTCTTGAAGATCTTTATGGCAGTGATATAATCTCCCTCTCACCAGTATATCCTGATAAAGTGCTCATTGCACTTCTCCCTATTCGTTATGTACGATTTAAGTATACGAATGCAAGATACTTCCCTTCCTCTCCTAAGAAGAATTGTTGGAGGATGGAACAGACGAAATAGATCCTTCTTATCATCCACATACTCAATATCGTGGTCCTCGGGATTCCCTATGAGATTGCGTAATCATGCTAGACAGCAACCTCCTCCTGTGAATCCTGACACTCCTTCTCCTTCCATGAAATAGACCCTTCTACAATCTCTTGGATTCCAAATCCTCGTGTACGTTCTAGATCTTTTCTGAAGTTTGGAAATTCCCCTTATGATGACTCCCCGGATTATATCCAAAAATTTCCATCCAACTTCCACTAAAACCAACTCCGAAGTACTACTAAATTACCACCTAAGTTCCACCAACCCACTATAAATATCCCCTACAATTACTAGTTTCTTACCAGTAGTATACCCTATATTCCAACACATATTCCTAACACTACTCTATCATCTCATCACTTTCCAATTAACAATGTAGATAAATTCTGTACTTCAACTGGACTCTCCAGAGACTCCAAAGAAAAGAGCATTTCCTAAAAGAAAAAATAATTACAAAATAATCTATTTTTCTATTGAAAATTTACCTTTTTTAATCTCAATAGAAATAAAAAATATTTAAAAAAATACTTATAAATAATAATAAAAACCCCGGAACATAAAAATCTTTACATTTAAATTAATGAATACAATCTCGTTAAGGTTGTATATATCGTATATAATTTTTTGCTCTCATAAGAATTGAATTTTTTTCCAACAATTAAATTTAAGTTTTCGACTTATTGTTCAATACTTTGTAGTCTTCTTTAATTCCAATTCAAATAAACGATTGTGTCTGGTCTGTCTCCAAGATAATTTTTGAAGTCGAGTCTTAGTAACATTGTTACGTTTATATAAAATAACTTGTGTAACATTTGATTTTACCTGTTTCACTATGGAAAATCCTCAACTTACTAGCGTACGTAACCTTGAATGTTATGTCCGGCTACTTGGTAAATTGTTAAACTTATGTACTGGAGTACTATCTAGTCCGCCTATTAGGTACGTGTTTAATTTTATAACTTACGTACTTGTGAGTTTCTTGTCTGTACCATCTATGTAGTCGTAAACGTCATTTAGGTTGTAACTGTCTATACGTTTATATGTTACCTTATATTATCAACATGTTTCGCATGTTACCTATAACACAGAAAATAAAATAAAAAGGAAATGAAAGAAAAATAGAACAACAAAATAACTGTACATAATTGCATGAAGTATGTTTAATTAAGTTAGATATAAGAATATCTGCTTTATATGTTATGCTTTAATCATACTACGTTTTCTGCCTCTCTTAATTTCAAAAGTGTTTGTTGCTCTCTCCATTGTAAGCAGTTCATTTCTTGAAATAATTTTATTCATATTTTCTATTAAATATTCACTAAACTGTAATTTCAGCCTTACATCAATCAACAATTCTTCTTCATAATCCGCTAATTGTTGCTCGAGCCAGTTATGATTGACTGGGATTATTTATATGGAAAGCATAAAATCAAAATTTCAATACTCTCACATCATCTTTTGCCTTGAATGAATTCTTGGAGCATTGAAAGGTAAAAAGGTTAGAGTATTATGTACATAACCACAATTAATAAAATAAAATTTTAATTTAATAAAAATTTAAATACGCTTCAATGTAAAGGAGGGAGCTAATATAAGATCAAAGATCCTTCTTGAAAAAGTCACATCAAAAGTCAACGCGCACGCCTCAAATTGAGTCCACGAATGACTTAGTTTAGTTTGAGTTTTCGTGGGTTATGCTTGTGTCAGTTATTGTATTATAATTTATTATTATAATGTTTTATTTATGTATAATCTTTTATTTGCATTTACAGCATATAGAGGCCAAAACTTTCTAGTGCCTAAATATTTATTATTATTAGGTAAAAACATTTCATTACCTTCCTTTTATTGTGCTCTCAATGTGTATCGGCTCCGCCACACCTTAATTCATTCCAACATATATAATTGGTAAGTTTAATTGATTATTAATATGAAAGTATGATCTTTCCTGCTACTGTTTTCTGTGTTAAAATTTAGCTATTGAATATTAATTGTCGAATAATATCATACTCAGTGATTTAAAATTATCAATGTTAAGTGAAAGTAGTAGCTTTTGATTTTATTTCTAAAAGAAACATTTTTACATTCTGGGTAAAGCTTTAGTGGATGGCAGATAAAATATTCCAACCTTTGTGAATGTTGGACTATATCGTTCATTACTCATATTAAAAATCCTAGGAAATATTAATAAAGATAAAGAAGATTTTCCAAATGATGGAGTCTATAATGAATGTTTTGAAGGACATGAACAAGTAATGGAAAGAAGATGAACTATATATTTTACCTGAACGCTATGCTACAAAAATGAATACAACGAATATATATATTATAAGAATATAAATAGTATATATATATATATATATATATATATCTATTATATATATATATTAATATTATATATATAATAGATATATATATAATAATTATATATATATATATAATATTATATATATATATAATATATATATATATTATATATAATATATATATATATACTAATAATCTATAACAACTCCCAGGAAGGCTTTTGGCCCTGTCAGTTGGACAGCATCTTCTTCTGGCCCGAAATCTTAACCTAGATCACTCTATAAAACTATTCTCGGCACAATGGGTTCTTCGACGCCATCCTCGATTAACACTCTCCGGTAAGGATTTCGCTCCTTCCAGTAGAACTAGCATCTCCCATTAGGCTGAAACTCATTCTCCCAGATCTCTCCAGAGAATCTTGGGGCTCTAAAGCCTGGTCCCAGATTATTTTGATTAATTAAGCAAAAAATGGAAAGAACCGGGTTCAGCCCTGTCACCGCATAACCATGCCAAGAATATCTTTCTATAATCGACTTTGGTCAAATATTATATTTAATACTACTATATAATATATATAATAATATATATATTATATATAATATATATATATATAAAATATAGTAATATATATATATAAATATATATAAATATATATACTATATATTATAATATATATATATATATATCATAACTATAAATATATAAATTCATATATATTAATATATAATTATTTATTATATTATAATAGTATATATAATATTATCCTAACATAATATATATAGATATATATATATAAATTAATAATATAATAGTATTATATTATATAAATAATATAAATTTATATAAACTGCTCGTACACTCTTCTATGGATACCAAAAACCTTAAGAAACTAACTGGTAACATGACAATACCCAACCTTATTGAATTCACTGCCGTAAACAACCTAACTCAGGATCCACTGTGCCGTAACAACTAGACCAATCCGTTGATCACTGTGCCTAAAACCCGCCCTACGCTTTAAGACCACAGGCCGTAAAACAGCCTCTAACCTTACGATAACAGCTTACAGCTTCTCTAAATAGAACCTCTAAAAACAAAACTTAAGTAACCTAACTCGTATATCTAAGAGCCCTAACCTATATAATCAACTGTGCGTAAACTGCCTAACCTTACTGATTCACTGCTGTAAGTAACACCTAGCCCTAACCTTTATCTGATCGACTAGCTAGCTCCGAAAGGTAATGATACTATAGTATATTATATTATAATATATATAATATATATATTATTATATACTATATATATATAAATTATATTATATTATTAATATATATATATAATATAATATAAAGTAATTAATAATAATATATTATAGTACAATATATATATTATATATACTATCATCATATATATATATATATATATTATATAAATTATATATATATCAACTATATAATTAAATAATATAATATCTATATATATATATATTATATATAATATATATAGTATAATTAAAATATTTCCCAATTCATGGATAGTGTCTCGATATAGCTTGCAGGAACTTTTTCTTTTAAACATTTCCATATCTCTTTACTTAAAAATTAAGTAAAGTTGTAGAAAACTACAACTCCAATCGTTTTGGGCAATATAACAATAATACCACATTCACATTCTGAAATTTAGACTCAACACGTCAGCTAACACGTCACGGCGACATATAACTTCTAACCATACTGACCCCGTTTGTCAATATTTGTATTCTCAAATATTATTACAAATCAATTTTTTTTTTAAAACATATCATACAATGCCTCATACTCCGGATAAAAATCAATTGAACTCAAGTTCTTTTGGTCTTGCCGAACCATTAACATAAGCCTATAAATATCATATACATATATATATACTATACTATATATATATAATATATATAGATAATATTATATATTTATAATAGTATATAAATATATATATAAATATATATATGATAACAAATCCATCCAGGGTAAGCTAGGTTTAGAAAACCGTCGATCCACACAGCCCGCTATAATTATTTGTTATATAATATTATATATATAGCTATATATATTATATATATCATAAATATATATATTAAGTATATATTAAATATAATATATATTAAAATATATAATATATATATAGTATATATAAATAATAATATATATATATATAATTATATAATATAATATATATAATATTACTTATTATATAATATATATAATAAATATATATATCATATATTATAAATATATATAATATATAATATATTATATATTAATAAATATATATAATAATATATAAATAATTATATATTACTATATATAATAATACTTATATAATATATATAATAAAATATATATATATAAATATACTATATACAGTATATATATATTAGTATATATATATAATATATATATAATATATAATATATAATTATATATAATATAAATATAAAATATAATTAATATATACTATGCTACGGCATTAACCACTAATTAGAACTAGCTTAACGCATGTCGATCATATAGACTTGTCTCGATTAGGAACCCTGCTAGTTCTATTATTATAAATTTGTTAAGTATACCCCGAGTCAGTCTTGAAAAATATGCTGTAGTATTAAATTGTACGCAATCAAGCTCTAAATAGGTTAGGTTTCATTTTAAGATAAGTTAATCATATGACAACGTCGCTTAGGATTCACAGCGTGCCTCTCTATTATAATATATATATATAAATAAATATATATATATAAATATAATATATATATATAATAAAATATATATATATAATAATAATAATAATATATATAATATTAATATTATATATAAATAATAATTAATATACTATATATATAATAATATAATATACTATATATAGATATATATATATATTATATTATATATATATAATTAAACATATATATATTATAATTATATATATATAATACTATATATATAATATATTATATTATAATAGATACGTCATTAACGTGTACATAAGATTTGAAATATATTATATATATTAATATATATAATATATATATATATATTATGTATATATAATTAATGATAAAAATTTTTAATAAAAAGAAAAAACTAAATAATAATAATATAGAAAGAAAATGCAATGTTAGCAAGGATTAAACACATTTACAAAAATTCTACTCTTTGAAATCGTAGACCAACAAAACGGAAGGGAAAATGCGTTGAATTTTTTACGTTCAAATAACAAATTGATGTTACTTTTAATGGAACAAATGTTATGGTTTTTTGGAAATGATTGACCCTTTTCCTACACACATTTCCTGTCAACCATTTAGTAAGCCCATAGGTATTCAACGCAGGTTGCTCGAGAGACATGACCTCTCGCTTCCCACACTGGCGTCGTGCCCTCGTAAACAGAGGTGCCTTGTTCTCCTCATGAAATGTTTAATATTGGATGCTCAAGGATCACTCGTTGTTGTGTACCTCCTTCTTCAAGCCCACATCGTTTGGTGACCGCCTTTCCTTCTTTTTCCCCGCTATATTTCAATCTTCCTCTATAAATCCCGTCTCGCGCCCACCTAAGGAAATTGCGCTAGGCAAGGGACAGGGCTTTTCTACTTCCATTTATAAATTTTCTTATTTATATTTTATTTTTATTATTTTTTTTTTTCCCCCTCTTTAAAAGGGCATATTTTGGTGGATCGTAATAGAAATAGGTAATAAAAAATAGGATTTAAAAACAAGAGTGAGAGTTTTTAAAATGTCCGAAGAGTTTTTCGACACATTCATATTGATAGGCAAATGGTTCAAATTTTTGCTAAAATCTCGATCATCCTGACATTCGGACCATTATCCTGTCGCCGAATGGTTACAGCTTCAATATAAAAATACATGATGGTTTCTTTTAGATAAGGTCGCTATACCTTAAACTTCGTGAATAAATTCTTGTTAACTTAAAAATCATTCATTTTCATTCCTGTTTTCTTCACTTACCGCTATCTATATATACTATATATAAAAAATAATATAAAATATTATATATAAATACTATAATATATGTATGAATATATAAATAGTATATATCTATATATATATATAATAATATAATATAATATATTATATATATATAGTATTTGTACAGTTAGTCCTTACTTTCACGAACACACAATCGGTCCAAATTTTTGTATAATTTATCCAGTCAATAAAACCCTTTATAGTCCTTGATCTTTTTCAGAGAAGTAAGATAGATTTAAGGTTTGTGTTATTTTGGGTGATTTGTGATGACGTATTTGTTGTAGTGGCTAATCGGTTGGATGTTTGTCAGTTGGTTGTTTAGGATCTATTATAGTTCGCTTTGTGAGCACAACCTATTGAGAGTACTAGAGGTGGTGGATGATATGTATTTGAGATGAGTATTTTTATTGGCGGATTAGGTGCTTTGGATTATATTGGGTGTTAGCATAAATAGGCTAAGAGAGGTAAGGGACTTCAACCCAAACTGAAAACCCATTGGATTTTCACAATCATGCCAATGTCAAAC
>JABUQX010039575.1:37500-40000 GCA_015478945.1 Trachelipus rathkii
TAACTTGAAATACTATAGTTAATCATAGAATTTAATTTTGAATTAAAGAAAACTTTTTTAATTATCAATAAATAATTAGTGAATAGTGAGAATATAATTTGGTATTTAAATATATATATATATATATATATATATATATATATATATATATATATATATATATATATATATATATATATATATATATATATATATATATATATATATATATATATATATATATATATCGGCGATTCCAGTAACTTTTTACAACTCTCTCTCTCTCTCCACTCTCTCTCTCTCCACAACTCTCTCTCTCTAATATATATATATATATATATATATATATATATATATATATATATATATATATATATATATATATATATATATATATGTGTGTGTGTGTGTGTGTGTGTGTGTGTGTGTGTGTGTGTTTAAAATAAACTTAAACAGTCTCTCTTATTTATACTTAAAGAGAGAATGGAAAGTTCTCTTGCTCTTGTCAACATCAAAATGTAAATAAGTGCTAAAGGCAACAATAAACAATTTTATACTCAATTCACACACATAATTTCTGTCAATTAATTTGAGCACAACAGTAACCTTTTTTAATTGATTGAAAAAACATTATTTAATTGGGACGCTTCTTACACTTTTTGTTTCAATTTTACATAATCTTTGATATTTATTATGCAATATTTTTATTCATCTGACCAATTTTCGCAGAAAAATAAGAGAATTTTATCGTAACATTATTTAATTTTTAAAAGACCGATCGTTTCTATAATGTTAGCTCGTGCTAAGCACGAGCAGCACGAGTATAGGAGTTGTAATCAATATTTTCATATATATAAAAATATATATATATATATATATATATATATATATATATATATATATATATATATATATATATATATATATATATATATTTTCGCTACCTATCTTTATATATATATATATATATAAATATATATATATATATATATATATATATATATATATATATATATATATATATACTGTATATATATATATATATATATATATATACATAATATATATATATATATATATATATATATATATATATATATATATATATATATATATATTATTTGGTCACTTTTGGTGGTAGTTGGGTTGGCTGCCCATTACCACTTATCTCTTGCTAGGAATGCAAATGCAGGCCTCGGTGAAGGTCGTGATCGCCGTAAACGGCCTTCTATCTTTCGGCAAAAATGTATGAATCGTATGGGTACATTGAATGTCAGAGGAATAAATGTGGGGGTGGCAGGAAATGGTGTTAGAATGATGGAGAATGGAGATGAGTGGAGGGTACCCTACCTATTATATGCGGATTATTTGGTTCTTTGTGGTGAATCTGAAGAGAGTTTGAGAAGATTGGTAGAGAGATTTGGCAGGGTGTGTAAAAGGAGGGGTTTGAAAGTAAACGTAGATAAGAGTAAGGTTATGGTTGTTAGTGAGGATAGCCCTCAGTGTGAAGTTATGTTGTATGGTGAGCAGCTGGAACAAGTGTCTGAATTTAAAAATTTAGGGTATGTGTTGGATGAGAAGGGAATGGATGATGCAGAGTGTAGTAGGAAAGTTGTGAATGGCAGGAAGGTGGCTGGTGTAATTAAATCGATGGTGAATGTAAAAGGACTACGTCTGGAGTGTGCAGGGGTCTTGCATGAGGGTATGTTGTTACCTCTGTTATTGTATAATAGTGAGACTATGGTCTGGAATAAGAATTATAGATCTAAAGTTCAATGTGTTCTGGATTAAGAAGTATAGATCTAAAGTTCAATGTGTTCAGATGGACAATCTTAGGGGTGTGCTAGGTGTGAGAAGAATTGATAAAATGAGGAATGAACGCATTAGAGAGTTGTGTGGTGTGAAGAAAGGGGTAAACGAGAGAATAAATGAAAGTATGTTGAGATGGTTTGGTAATGTGGAAAGGATGAATGATAGTCGGTTGGTTAAGCGGATGTATAGTGGTGAGTGTGTTGGGAACCGACCGGCTGGGAGACCGAAGAAAAAGTGGATTGAGTCAGTAAAGGAATGTTTGCAGGAGAGAAATGTGAGTTTGGCAGAGGCGAAAAGAAAGGTACATGATAGGAGAGAATGGCGGGGTGTTGCAAGTGGGTATGGTTGTGGCCCACCTGGGCCAGGGGATGAACCCTACACTTGACGATTTACCATAGTGAGGATCCGTTGCGGTCCCGTGAAGCTCTAGGGTGGATTTTCTGATTGCGACGAGTTCTTACTAATTAATGGTAAGGCTGGGCTTTCTTTTCGACTTTTGTCATATTCTCCTACTGCTTTTCTTTTCCGATGCTTGTCCACTCATCTGTTCTTTTTGATAATAATGAAAAATTAAATATGGCTTGGATATATATATTTGGATATAGGATGGAATTAGTGAAAAGTCAGTGGAAATGATTTGTGTTCAAAGAAGATTGGATGTTTCGTCGCGGTCAGAACAAATGAAGATTTTCTTTGCATGGTTATAGGG
>JABUQX010039575.1:47500-55000 GCA_015478945.1 Trachelipus rathkii
TATATATGAACGAAACACTACTCCTTGGGATCTTGATTACCCACTGAATAATATCTTGTATGGCTGTATATGTGGCAGGACGGATCATGATGTACGTAGAGAGAACCCGACCGCACATCTAAAGACTAAATACTCGTGATCTTTTAAATAAGTTTAAAGATAATACAAGCATAATACGATAAATCTTATGGCGGTGATTGGAAGAAATGATCCAATCACAGGCGAGGATGACATTCACTGAAACGAAATAAGCTTAGTTTTAACTGAGCTTTTGTTGGTTCGACGTTGTTTCTTTATTAAATGTTACAATTTAACTCAGTATTTAAAGCTTAGTGAAAATATAAAATGCATACGTTTGAATAGAGTAGGTGTGATATATTTAATAGTAATAAGTTTCTACTGCTACTACTACTACTACTACAGCTATTACTACTACTACTACTACCACTGTTACAGTTACTACATCTGCTACCGATACTACTACTACTACTACTACAAATGTTATAAGGCCGCTGAACCAATTCTAGTTTGATGTAATCCGCTAGCATCTTTTTCTTCTAGTTCCAGTATTCTGCTGCTAGGTAGTGTGAATTTTATTACTGTTACTGTTATTTTCATGAAAATGGGTGCTCAAACGATACTTAAAGCTATAAAGTTGTAAAGCGAGGCTCGGTGAGAGAGGGTGTGGTGGGCCCTCGCAGTGGTGGGATTATTATCCCAACGGTTTTTAAGTACTTAGAGTCAGTGAAAAATGTGTTTCTACTGTAATATTTCCGTACTAAACATAAATTATAAGGATGAAACGTTGTCAACGTTTATACGAAGTCCATAATGGTGTCAAATTTGATAAATATAGTTAAGGGACCTAAGGTTTTGTTGTTGTTAGGTTTATATATATATATATATATATATATATATATATATATATATATATATATATATATATATATATATATATATATATATATATATATATATATATATATA
The DNA here is from genome assembly GCA_015478945.1 of Trachelipus rathkii. Classification (NCBI taxonomy): domain Eukaryota; kingdom Metazoa; phylum Arthropoda; class Malacostraca; order Isopoda; family Trachelipodidae; genus Trachelipus; species Trachelipus rathkii. Next base: position 48,488 of record JABUQX010039575.1, read on the forward strand.
AATGCTATATATATATATATAAATAAAAATGTCTTATATATATATATATATATATATATATATATATATATATATATATATATATATATATATATATATACAAATATATATATATATATATATATATCACTGCTGTAACTGTTATTATTATTTTTATTATTAAAACTTACTGACCACAGGGTTCTGACTGTTAGATAGCTTCCATTATCGATTTTCTTCTTTGTTCTCCTTCATTCTCCTTTCTCTTCTCTCCTCTTTATCTTTTTTCTCTTTCCTTGTATTAAGATTGGGTAAAACTGTGATGAGTCATATATATATATATATATATATATATATATATATATATATATATATATATATATATATATATATATATATATATATATATATATATATATATATATATATATATATATATTTCTTTTTTTTTTTTTTTTTTTTTTTTTTGAGTCGTACACAAACGTATTATAGCCTTTCTATGGAAATATTTGAAGAAGACAATGTAGAGAGGTTCGAGTTTTAACATTCTCAACGAATCAGCATCATTCAGGACGCGTTATACGCTGGACATAAACTATCATATATCACAAATTAATAATTTGTTTTGCGATACATAGCATGGACATAAACCAAACATTAACAAAAAGTTTAACGTAATGTTTCTTAGATTAAATATAATATGAAATGCTACCTAAAATTTAGTAATTTTATAATCTTAAATTTTGTGTTAAATAATTTATTCAGTTGCAGGAATCGAAACTCTGAAGACTTTCTTTGTAAATTATTTTCTAGAATATTTTTAAGAAAATTAAATGAAAATTAGAAGAAAACATTTCGTGAATAGGAAGCTAAAAGCACAACTTATATTAAACAAAAGTTGATAAATAATATTAATAATAATAACAATAATAATAATAATAATAATAATAATAATAATAATAATAATAATAATAATAATAATAATAATAATAATATTAATAATAATAATAATAATAATAATAATAAACGTATTGAGGCCATATTTCATAAAAATTTGTCAGAATGCAGTAAAATATTGGCATTATTTTTAGGGTTATATATATATATATATATATATATATATATATATATATATATATATATATATATATATATATATATATATATATATATATATATATATATATATATATATATATATATATATATATATATATATATTATTATTATTATTATTATTATTATTATTATTATTATTATTATTATTAATGTGTGTGTGTGTGTGTGTGTGTATTATTATTATTTTTATTATTATCACGCGAGATATCTTCAACATTATTATTATTATTATTATTATTATTATTATTATTATTATTATTATTATTATTATTATTATTATTATTATTATTATTATTTATTATTATTATTATTATTATTATTATTATTATTATTATTATTATTATTATTATTATTATTATTAATATTATATTATTATTATTATGTGTGTCTATTATTTTTTTTATTATTATCACGCGAGATATCTTCAACATTATTATTATTATTATTATTATTATTATTTTTATTATTATCACGCGAGCCAACCTCAAAAAAGACGACGAGATATCTTCAACATTATTATTATTATTATTATTACGCACGCGTGGCCTCTGAATGACTACAAAATCAAATCCTATATCATTTCACTGAGTGTTAGCATTGTGGAGTACGACGTGAAGTCTTAACTCAGCCCCAACAGACACTCATTCGTATCCCCGAAATTTTAAAATTATAGTTAATGTTTTCAGAGATATTGTTCGTATTCTCCCGTTTTTTATTTTCTATAGAGTTTGTTTATTAAATTTAAAGGGTGGTTACAGATTATTAGGTTCTGTTTAATTCTTTTAACATCAAATGATTACCAATCCGAGCACAATTTATGGTCAAAACCTGAATTATATACAGCTCCTACTTTCCAGAAGTATATAGTAGCAATTCAAATGTTAAAACACTCATATATATTCAGCTTTTTCCATAATCTTTTCTTCTTTCTTCTTTTCCTCCTTCTTGTGTTTCTTCTTTTCTTCTTTTTTTCTCCTTCCCTTATATATATATATATATATATATATATATATATATATATATATATATATATATATATATATATAAATAAAAATAAATATATATATATATATATATACTATATATATATATATATATATATATATATATATATATATATATATATATATATATATATATATATATATATATATATATATATATATATATATATATATATATATATATATATATATATATATTATTATTATTATTATTATTATTATTATTATTATTATTATTATTATTATTATTATTATTATTATTATTATTATTATTATTATTATTATTATTATTATTATTATTATTATTATTATTATTATAAGAGTCTTATTATTATTATTATTATTATTATTATTATTATTATTATTATTATTATTATTATTATTATTTTGCGAGTCCTCTTCAACATTATTATTAGACGAAATTTCCATCAATGAAACAACTGGCCAACATAAAGTTCAATCTTATCTCACTGAGGCGTAGCACAAGGGAATAAAGTGCGAAGTCTTAACTCGGCGATAGAGAGTTCGTATCTAGGTGGCGAGAGGCACTGAATCGTGTTCGAGATATGATAATTTTTGTATGAAGGCGCGCGTGCGACGTCACACAGCGTGTGACGTCACACAGAGTGTGCGACGTCACACGTCACGGAGTATTCGAGCCACGCGGGCGCTCGACGCGGACGGTTCAACCTGTGAGCCAACGGGCGCGGTCCCCCGCAAGGGGACACCGGGAATGCGCGGGAACCCCGGAAACATTAAGTACGGGTACTTAATCCACTTCCAAGTGTACTTAATGCACTTCCAAGTGTACTTAACAGCGATGACGTCACCGTGAAAGTAAGTAGCTCGTGTAAGTAAGTAGCTCATGAAAGTAAGTAGCTCATGTAAGTAAGTAGCTCATATAAGTAAGTAGCTCATGTAAGTAAGTAGCTCGTGTGCACGGTTAGGGTTAGTAAACCATGTGCGCGGCTACGCCGCGCACATGGAATATACTCGTAAGTAACGAACAAAGAGGTAGGGAAAAACAAACATGTATGTGTATCACAATATCCTTACGCACATACATGCTCACGCACGTACATGGAAATATCAATAGAAATATAGGTCCCCGGGGGTAGCCACCCCACAGGGTAAAACGGCGTACATGAAATGTACACCAAAAGATAGCCCGCGGCCGGGAGCCCCCGAAAAAACGCTCACGAAAGACGCTGAGTACAGGGGGCGCAGACCCCGCCCCCTTGACCGGGATATGTCATGGTTACTACTTATATATATATATATATATATATATATATATATATATATATATATATATATATATATATATATATATATATATATATAGATATATATATATATATATATATATATATATATATATATATATATATATATATATATATATATATATTACTAAGAAGGTTAATAATGCCTCAAGTAAAAGGTCCAAGGTCCATATATATATATATATATATATATATATATATATATATATATATATATATATATATATATATATATATATATATATATATATATATGTGATATAATATAGTAAATAGTAGAGATTATTAGTGAAATATAATGTAAAAATTTTGTTAAATATAGTGTTTGGCACAATAGTAATAATAATGATAGTAATAATTGTATATGTATATATTTATATATGTATTTTATGTGTATGTACGTATGTATTTGTATATGTATATATGTATTTTTTTTAATATTTTATATTTATTTATTTAAAAAGCGCCCGGTAGCTCAGTGTTAGAGCACTCACCAAACAAAGTGAGGGTCCCAGGTTCGCAACTGGTCGGGTGGGAGAATGTGAGCAATTCTCTCCTTAGGCTTTCTACTTCGTCCTGCTCGGACGTTAATCGCGGAAGTACACCCCCTCCTAGATTAGGGCTCTGCCCGTGAGCGGTGGTGTTTATCTTCTGTAAAAAATATATATATATATATATATATATATATATATATATATATATATATATATATATATATATATATATATATATATATATATATATATATATATATATATATATATATATATATTCCTGCTACGTATTGCACGTTAGCTCAGCATTTCACTAAGTTACGATAAGCAAAATAGGTTCAGCCTTTGCAGGGAAAGAGCTTTCTTCTCTTTAGTTCGTCTTATTTGAGGCTACCTTACGACTGACGTCCCCCGGAAGAATCATAAAATATTACCGTATCAATTTACCTCAAAGGGAGTAGGGAAGAATTTATTTTTAACCATAGTTGTAGTTTCAACTTTTCTTGGTTCTTTGTCATAACAATATTAACGGTTATTTATCGAAAAATGTGGGAGTTAATTTGAATCTTCAAAACTAAAACCTTATAATAATTATGCATTAATTTGATCTAAAGTATGGAACAATGATGTGAGAATTAACTCTGATGATTAACTCTGAAGTTAATTCGGTGATTAATTTCGACTATTAAATTCGGGAATTAATTGTGAGGTTTTATATGAGGATTAATTCTAATGATTAATTCTGAAAATTATTTATGACAATTAATTCTTAGGATTAATTATGTGAACTAAATCGAAGGATTACTTCTTAACACACATTTTGAGGATTAAATCTAAGGAATAACTATGAGAATAAATCTGAAGATTTATTCTGAGAATTAATACTTTTAAATGTGACAGTTATTCATTCTGCAGAACCGTTGTTCTTAGTCGAAGCTTAAACGATTGTAATATTTGTTCTAAAACCTTACATTCCAACACTTATTTTTCTCTTTGAGTGATAATTAGTTTCCTGATGAGTACTATAATATTGTTGTTGAACTTGATTGGTGCAATGAAAACTTTTATAAATTTCTTTTAATTTCTTTTAGTTATTGATAAGAAGCTGTTGTTTTAAAATTATATTTCTTCATTTATTTTTTTTGAAGGAATTACGAAGTTAGATGTTACCAAAGCATCCGAAATCTATTTTCCAGTTTAAAGAAATAACATCGTTCCTATCCGGCTAATTAAATAAATATCTTAATATATTTTTGTTCTTATATTGAAAAAATCTAATTTAACCAGTTTCCTTAGAAATATAATATTCTTTATATAATATATATATATATATATATATATTTATATATATATATATATAATTTATTATATGTATATAATATATATAAAATATATATTTATATATAATATATATATATATATATATATATATATATATATATATATATATATATATATAATATATATATTTATATATATTTATATTAAATATATAATATAAATATATATATATATATAATTAATTATTTATATTATATATATATATATATATATATTATATATATATATATTATATATATATATGATATCTATATATATATTAATATATATATATATTATATATATATATATATATGAGTTTCGGGAAAATTAGAATATTAAATGAGTACAAGAAGAAAGAAAAATAAAAGCTCAGAAAAAATACAGAATTTAGTTGAAGATTGGATTTCAAACAATATAGGAGAATCAAGAATCAAGATGAAGAATTTGAAACAAAAATTCAGAAAAATTCAAAATTTAGTTGTGATATTGGATTTTCAAAATTATAAGAGCAAGTTTTATATATATATGATATATATATATTTATTATATTATATAATATATATTATATATATATATATATATATTATATATATATAATTTATAATTTATTTATTATATATATTATTTATATATATATATAATATTTATCCTTATATTATATTTTAATATATATATATATATATATATTTATACTATATAATATATATTATATAGTATATATATATATATAATAATATTCTTGTATTATATTTAATGTTATCCTTATATTGGGCGTGGCTTCCGCTTGTACTCAGCGTCTTTCGTGAGCGTTTTTTCGGGGGCTCCCGGCCGCGGGCTATCTTTTGGTGTACATTTCATGTACGCGTTTACCTCCCCTGGAGCTATATTCCATGTGGTTCGTGGCATATACACAACACACACACACAACACACAACAGTCCTAAACCTGTGCGGGCGTAGTCCGCGCCGATGGTACTACCTAAGTGCACACAGCTATTCTTACTTACTGAGTCTTATATGAGCTATTCTTAATGAGCTACTTATATGAGCTACTTACTCATGAGCTACTTACTTTCATGAGATTAAGTACAGTATTAAGTACACTTGAAGTGTATTAAGTACACTTGGAAAGTGTACTTAATACGCGTACTTAATGTTCCGGGGGACCGCGCCCGCCCGTTGGCTCATCCACCCGCGTCGACCGCCCGCCTGCCTGCCCTGCCTGCTCTCCTTCGAATACTCGAGTGGTGACGTCGCACACTCGCTCGCGCGCCTCGCGTCATACAAATTTATATCTGGGATACGATTG
>JABUQX010039575.1:67500-71785 GCA_015478945.1 Trachelipus rathkii
CTAGGGTGGACTTTCTGATTGCGACGAGTTCTTACTATTAAATGGTCAGAGGGGCGGTAAGGCTGGTCTTTCTTTTCGACATTTGTCATGTTTCTCCTACTGCTTTTTCTTTTCCGATGCTTGTAGCGCACCTTACTCCCAATCTTGGGGAAAAAAGGTAGATAAAGAAAAGATATATATGATATGGTTTCAGGGAACGTTAGAAGAATGAGTTACAAGAAGAAAGAAAAATATAAAACAGAAAAAATACAGGTTAGTTGATGATTCGATTTCCAGCAATATAGGAAAATGAAGAAAGAAGAAGAAGGAAAAGAAATAAAAATTTCAGAAAAAATTCAGATTTAGTGCATGATTGAATTTCCACATATAAGAGCAGTTAAATGTATATATAATAAATATATATATATTATATATATATTAATTATATATTAATTATATATATTTTATTATATATATAGTATATATATCTATATATATATTATATATATATTTATATATATATTATATATATATATATATATATTTATATATATTATATATATATATATATATAATATATATATATATATATTATATAATAATTATATATATATTATATATATATTATATATATATATATACTTAAGCCACTAAGATGGTTACTCTTTCATGCACTAATTCTGAATTTTTTTTCTGAATTTATTTCTTTTTCTTTTCTTCTTTTCTTTCATTTTCCTATATTGCTGACATCGAATCAATAACTAATTCTGTATTTTTCTGTTCTTTATTTTTCTTTTTCTTCTTGTACTCATTCTTCTAACTTTCCCTGAAACCATAATATATCTATATATATATATAATATATATTATATATATCTATATTATATATATATAATATATATATTTATATATACTATAATAAATATATATATATATATATATATATATATCTATATATATATATATAGATATATATTTTATATATATATATTATATAATATATATATATATATTATATATATATATATAATAATATAATTATATAATTAATTATATTATATTATATATATAAGTATATATATATATATATATATAATCTTTCTTTTATCTACTCTTTTTCCCAAGATTGGGAGTAAGGTGCGCTACAAGCATCAGAAGGAAAAGAAAAAGCAGTAGGAGAACATGACAAGATGTCGAAAAGAAAGCCCAGCGCTACGCGCCCCTCTGATACATTAATTAGCAGAACTCGTCCAATCAGATATACCCTAGAGCTTTCATGGGACGCGACGGATCCACATTATGTAGTCGTCAAGTGTAGGGTTCATCCTCTGGCCCAGGGCCCATTACATATATATATACTATATATATATCATATATATTTATAATATATATATATATATATATATATATATATATATATATATATATATATATATATATATATATATATATATATATATATATATATATATATATTAAGGAATATTGTATTGCTAATGAAACTGGTTACATTATTTTTTTTTTCTATATAAGAGCAAAAATATATTAAGATATATATTTAATTAGCCAAGGGGATAGGGGAACGATGTTATTATTCTTTAAACTGGAAAATAGATTTCCCCTGCTTTGGTAACATCTAACTTCGTAATTCCTTCAAAAAAATAAATAAATGAAGAAATAGAATTTTAAAACAACAGCTTCTTATCAATAACTAAAAGAAATTAAAAGAAACTTATAGGTACTAAAAGTTTTCATTGCACCAATCAAGCTCAACAACAACATTAAAGTACTCATCAGGAAACTAATTATCACAAAAAGAGGAAAACAAATGTTGAAATGTAAGGTTTTAGAACAAATATTACAATCGTTTAGCATTCGACTGAGAACAATTTTGCCGCAGAATGTCACATTCAAAAGTATTAATTCTCAGAATTAATCCTCAGATTTATTTTCATAGTTATTCCTTATATTTAATCCTCAAAATATGTATTAAGAAGTAATCCTCAGATTTAGCTCAAATATTTAATCCTAAGAAATAATTGTCATTCTTCAAAATTAATCATTAGAATTAAACCTCATGAAACCTTACAATTAATTGCCATATTTAATAGTAGGAATTAATCACCGATTTTAACTTCAGAGTTAATCATCAGAGTTAATTCTCACATCTTTGTTCCATACTTTAGATCAAATTAATGCATAATTATTATAAGGCTTTAGTTTTTGTAAGTAAATAAGTCCCCACATCTTTGAAAACAACCGTTAATATTTTTTTGACAAAGAACCTAGGAAAGTTGAAACTACAAGCAAAAAAAATTCTTCCCTATTGAGGCATTGAAGATTATGTGAAGCAAATGAATGAAGAAGCTATTGAGGCATTGAAGATTATGTGAAGCAAATGAATGAAGAAGCTATTGAGGCATTGAAGATTATGTGAAGCAAATGAATGAAGAAGCTATTGAGGCATTGAAGATTATGTGAAGCAAATGAATGAAGAAGCTATTGAGGCATTGAAGATTATGTGAAGCAAATGAATGAAGAAGCTATTGAGGCATTGAAGATTATGTGAAGCAAATGAATGAAGAAGCTATTGAGGCATTGAAGATTATGTGAAGCAAATGAATGAAGAAGCTATTGAGGCATTGAAGATTATGTGAAGCAAATGAATGAAGAAGCTATTGAGGCATTGAAGATTATGTGAAGCAAATGAATGAAGAAGCTATTGAGGCATTGAGTTATTGAAAACAACCATTTTTTTAACACAACTATATAGGTAAGAGAAAGATCAAAGGTCTGTTGCTTCAAGGCTACCCTTCTAGCATCGTTTATTTGATGTTGAATGAGTCGTTCATCAAATTGGAAGAAGTAATGATGAGTTGTAGAGTTATCAGCCTAAGAGTGGAGAGAATAAAGCTTTGTGCCAGAGTTTATCGAAAGCCTTCGATGTATCTAGTGCTACAGAAAAAGATTCACCGAAATGCGGAAGAGCCTCAGAGGACCAAGAGTCTGAGAGAAAGGAAAGAAGAAGATCACCAATCGAGTGGTCCTTACAAAAGCCATATTAGTAACTAGAGATAAGAATAGAAGATTTAAGATGTTTCTAAATCTTCTTTTTACGAATAGTTTTGAAAACTTTAGAAAGAAGAAAGGTTAAAGCGATAGGACGATAGTTGGATTGTTGACTGCGGTCCCGCTTCTTCAGCACATGTTGGATGAATGCACTGTCCCAGCAGGAGGGAGTTTGAAGTAGATAGGCAGTGAGAAAACAGCTTATCAAGGCAGAGTGTAAGCTAAGAAGCACAAGTTATGAGGACCAATGGAGGGATAATTTCAACACCCTCTGCCTTCTTAGTATTAAACTCAGGTGGTGCAGAAATAATATTTTAATGAGATGAAGGGAGGTCGGAGAGGAAGAATAGCTCTGGAACCGTATAGAGTGGAATTAGAGGGAAAGGATTGAGAAAACAGTTTCGTTTTAACAGAAGTTTAGACAGCAGTATTACCAACAGAGATACAAGAGGAAGGAGAGAGAAAGAAGCAATGATGGAGACGACATTTTAAAATTGCATAATATCAGAAAGTGTGTGAGGTTTGCTTAATATAAATATTTTGGCTCAAAACTTATTAAAGATTAATATAAACGATATAAATGCTATATAATAAAAAATAAATTTAAAATATTGATTTTAAAGTAAAAGAAACAAATAAACAAGAAGACAGTTTTATTTTTTTTTAGAACAAACTTTGTTTTTTGTTTTAAAAAACGTTTTTCATATATATATATATATATATATATATATATATATATATATATATATATATATATATATATATATATATATATAATAATATATATATAATATATATATATATTATATATATATAATAATTATATATAAATATATATATATATATTATATATATTATATATTATATATATATATATATATATATATATATATATATTTATATATATATATATCTATATAATATATTTTTTTTTTATTTATATATGTATATTATAATATATATATAAATACTATATATATATATTATATATATATATATTATATAATATATTATATATATATATATATATATATATATATATATATAATATAATTTATATTATATATATTATTTATATATAATATATAGATATTTATTATATATATATATATATAATATATGTATATATATATATATATATATATTATAATATTTATTATATATATTATATATATAATATAGTATTATTAAATATATTATTAATATATATATATATACTATATATATTATAATTATAT
>JABUQX010039576.1:0-16993 GCA_015478945.1 Trachelipus rathkii
GTTATTATATATATATATATATATATATATATATATATATATATATATATATTATTGTTTCCCCAGAATGAAAATGGCGCTACATATACGGGTACATTGATTGAAAATAGGAGCATAATACTTAAATGTATGCTCGGTAACGCATCGTTACGGAGTTATTAGCAATGGGGCAAAACCTAAGAGGGCGTGAGAGTAGGGAAGCATCAATTCCCAGGCAAGCCAATCAGCGATCAGCATTTCTCTGACGTCACTAATTCCGCCCCTTTGAATGTTTAAGTTCTTTTTGGTTGGTTGGTTGTTTTTTTTTTTTTCAGTTGGTAAAGATACACACACATACACAAACCTTGAGATCCATGGAATGACGTCGTATTTTAGTTGTTTTTTATTGATGATGTGCGCATGTAATTCTATATATATATATATATATATATAGTATCGATATATATATATATATATATATATATATATATATATATATATATATATATATATATATATATATATATATATATATATATAACGTTATTATATAATTATATATATATATACTACACTCGTTAAATCATCAAATTTAACGCACCACAAGGGTACGTGGTGAAGGAAGGGTAGAAAAGGCTGAAGAACGCGAAGACATTTTATTGGACAATGACAATAACATGGTGGATTCCTCCTCAGAACCGTAGGCTGATAGAGTGTGAGACCAAGGTGCAGTCAAAGGGTCTCGCAGTAGGATTCGGAGATTCGGCGCTGAAAAACACACAATGTTGATACGTACGGCGACGGTCGAGGGGGGTGTTGAATCTATCTCAATACTGTGTACGACCCTTTCTGACACGGATGACTGCCTGACACCGTCCAGGCATGCTCTCGATGAATGCGCGAATGTCCTGGACATACATACGTCGTGCAGTGCCTGTCGCAGGTCCGGGAGGATCCGTGGAGGGGGTTGCAGCTGACGGATCCGACGTTTCAGGATATCCCACAAATGTTCGATTGGGTTGAGGTCGGGACTATATGCTGGTCACTCCAACGCCATAATTTGAACCCTCCTAAGGTAGTAGTTCACACATTGGACCTTGTGTGGTCTTGCATTGTCATGCATTAGGTGAAAGAGTCACCTATGTAGGGGGCATATGGCACGACATATTTTTCGAGGATATCTTTGACATATCTTACGGCTGTAAGAGGGCCTCCATCGAAGATGTGCAACTCCGTAGGCCCTGATAAAGAGATGCCTAACCAGACCATAACTGACCCACCTCCAAACGGTGGCTCCTGCAGCCCATTGCATTGCGCGAACCTCTCCGTCTGTCGTCGGTATACTCTAGCACGCCTGTCCGAGGAGTACAGAGACACTCTCGACTCGTTCGCAAAGAGCACCTTTGCTCAATCGTCGACCGTCCAATGGGTGTGTTCTCGGGCAAATACCAGTCGCGCCCCTCGATGTGCCGTGGTGTGCGGCGGACCTATCGCAGGCCTCCGGGGCCGGTAATTATGTTTCGCAAGGCGTCGACGCACTGTATTGTCACTCACCCTGGTGCCGTGTACCTCCGCCAGCTGTATCTGCAGATGTCGTGTCGTTGTCTGGCACTCTAGTATTGCACGCAGACGTATAAATCGGTATTCCACGGGTGTCGTGGCCCTGGGCCTACCTTGTCATCGCCGGCAATCATGTGTCAAGGGTTTCTGGCACTGTTGGACCACCTGTGCAATCGTTATGTGCGCTACACCGAACCGTCGACCAAGTGCCCGGTACCCGTGTCATTCGGCGTGGAGTGTTGTTATCTGCACACACTGATCTTTCGACAGTTGACGCACTATCCTCTCCATGTTTATCGGAATCCCTTCGTACGTGAATGATCCCTCGCTAGATTATACCCCCGACATAACCTACCCTCACCACTTCCAGGTCTAGTTACGTAATTTATGTTTTCCTAAATTTATTTGGTGACGGCCCGAATACTGATACGAACTCTCTGCGGGGTGGTTACATAGTTACACTGATGCTGTCTTCTGTGTTGGTGTGGGGTTTCATGGGGTTAGGAGCCTTCCCGTTCCTGTGAGTGACATTTGCCCTAGTGGAGAGAGAGAAGAGAGAGTATATATATATATATATATATATATATATATATATATGGTGGTATATATATATATGAAAGAAAGTAGTTATAATAGCATATATATATATATATATATATATATGTTATGTATATATATATATATATATATATATATATATATATATATATATATATATATATATATATATATATATATATATATATATATATATATATGTATATATATATATATATATATATATATATATATTATTTATTTGTTTTTAAATATATAGCAAAAATTACAAATTCCATAATGAGAATTCGAACCATCGTCTTTTACGACGTTTTTGGAGCCTTAGTCCCCGAGCTAAAGTGCCCGATGCTTATTTTCATGCTATAATACTGGCCCATTTATTTTCTTGCCTTCTTCGACCTTTGCCTTTTTGAACTTTCCATATTAACATCTTTTTTTTCTTCTCTTCTCTTATATATATATATGAGTATAGCATATATATAGCATATATTTAACATAGCATAAGTAGGTAGTATATATATATATATATATATATATATATATATATATATATATATATATATATATATATATCTGCGTGATTGATTGTTTGTTCCTAGGGAACCTCAATTTAAAGATGAAAAGGAAGACAAACACCAAGGAGAGTGCCATAGTATATTAAGGACGTTTCGTGCTAGAGCAAAGCGCATCATCAGCTATAAGTAAATAATAAATTATAAATGAACAATGTCTATAATATATATGATTATATAAAATATATAAAATATTTAGAAAACTAAAAATATATAAAAATTACAAAAAATTAAATCTAATATTAACCTCATTTTACTAACCTTACATAACTGGAACAACCATAAGAATGAATGAACAAGATAAAATCGGAACACTATTTATACCAAAATTATACATAAATTGGTTTGGTTATTTGGGACTTACTAAACTTAAAAATCAGTATTTATAGCAGTATAATAAAATGAAAATTATAAAAGACATATATAATGAAAATTGTTACAATTAAAATAAATTAAGTTTGATTGAAGATAAATCAGAGTTGAGTTCAGGCTCCAATTCATGAATGTAGAGGCTCTCCAAGATTTTCCTGTAGCGAGTATCAGTGACAGAGGCAAGAATCGAGAAGTCGTTGGTAGTGATGGGATGATCTTTTTCGTGGCTATGGCTACGTATGGATGAAAATTCAGGTGAGGATAGAGGAAGATTGGTACGGAAAGAAAAACCCTTGTGTTTGGCAATCCTGATGCAAAGTTGTAGGCCTGTTTGACCTGCATAGCGGGCATTACAGCCAACACACTTATACAAGTAGACTATCGAGGAGTGAAACTCTTTAGTGATTAAATCTTTGGACCTGAAAAAGTTACTAATTTTGAAGTTATTAGTAGGAATAAAAATAAAGGTGGCAAATGGGAAGTGTCTCGTTAATATAGGTCTGACGGTTCTAATAAGGGTGTCGGTGAATCGACCTGTGTAAGGAATCTTCAGGTAAATTTTCTGTTTAGGAACACTGTAAAAGGGAGTAGGTGGTCTAAAATGGTTCTCAAGGAAGTTAAATATGATTTTATCAACAAGGTATAAAGGAAAAAGATTAAAATTAGTGAAGCTCCTTAAATATTGGAGTTCTGAGTGAAAAGAAAACCAAGAGGAACATACCTTAAAGGCCCGGTTTATTCTGCCTGTAACGCCAGACAATTTAAACATCTGGAAGAAACCTGAAGAAGTGAGTGCCTAATTGGGTGGAGGTCAGCTTGTGGTAAATCTGTGTAGAAAAAGAACCATTAGTGCGAGAGATGCCAACATCAAGAAACGGAAGGAATCCATTTGCTTTACACTACATGGAAAATTTGATATTTTTATGTTGCTTATTAAGGAAGTTTAAAAATAAGTCGGCATGTTCTTTGTTAGAAAAAAATTAAGAAGCAGTCACCCGCAAATCTTTTGTAGACAATGGGTTTGAAGGCTGGGGGGCATTTTTCGAGCCAAGACTGTTCATGATAGTAGAGGAAGGCGTTGGCGAAGGAGGGACCCAGAGGTGAACCCATAGCCACACCATTAATCTGTTGATAAAGGATGTTATTAAAAACAGAAAAATAGAATCTGGGGTGGATAAATTGATAAATTTTGTAAATTGTCTCTTATTGAGACCTCCTATACATTCTTGGTTAGAAAACAAAGTATTGGATATGATTTCACGGGTTTCGGCAACAGGAACGTTAGTAAAAAGAGACTGAATATCAAAACTCACCATAAAGGCTTTAATTTTAATTGTAACAATTTTCATTATATATGTCTTTTATAATTTTCATTTTATTATACTGTTATAAATACTGATTTTTAAGTATAGTAAGTCCCAAACAACCAACCAATTTATGTATAATTTTGGTATAAATAGTGTTCCGATTTTATCTTGTTCATTCATTCTTATGGTTGATCCAGTTATGTAAGGTTAGTAAAACGAGGTTAATTATAGATTTAATTTTTGTAATTTTTATATATTTTTAGTTTTCTATATATTTTATATATTTTATATAATCGTAAATATTATAGACATTGTTCATTTATAATTTATTATTTACTTATAGCTGATGATACGCTTAGCTATAGAGCGAAACGTCCTTAATATACTATGCCACTCTCCTTGGTGTTTGTCTTCTTTTTCATCTTTATATATATATAAATATATAGTGTAGAAAAGATATATATATATATATATATATATATACATATATATATATATATATATATATATATATATATATATATATATATATATATATACTGTTCCTAATTTAAGGGGATAGAGATATCGGATTTTATTCAAACTTGGCCTACATATAGGTGGTAATGTCAGCTTTCCTGCTTCATGGTTTCATGCCGCTACGTCCATCATAAGGAGAAACTGATCCCCCCTAAACTTGGATATAGCAGGAGCTAAATGGAAAACAAGCTATCAACATGTTTCAGCTATACGATAAAATTAGATTCTGAGATGACTCATGCTGCGGATCACAGAGTGGCTCCGACATCGGTGTTGGAGCAGAACCTTGAAATCTGTATACAAACGTATAATAAGCCGTGTAAGGTGTCTTTACCTACATTTTCAAACCCGTAGAACTCAATTTTATGGGTTTCAGAACGCTTGTGGGTGTCTGGAAGACCATCAGGGTGGTGCTCCCTACGAAAAAAGAAAAAATAAAGTATAGAGTACATAGCTGAAGAAGTATTCATAGTTCGAGGAGTTGGACCGACTCCTGAGTGGAGTTAGATTAGGGGTTGAGAGGGAGACGAGTAGGAGTAGTGCGGGGCGTGAATCAAAACTTAATTTAGACTTGCATAATATACGATAAATCAAACCTTATGCAATGATGGCTGCTGAAATCGAATACGTTGTTCTCATTCTTCTAACAATGGTATCAGTGGTAGTAGTTTTCGTAATAGTAGTTACCATAGTCACTCCTGTTTATTATTATTATTATTATTATTATTATTATTATTATTATTATTATTATTATTATTATTATTATTATTATTATTATTATTATTATTATTATTATTACCCTGGGCAACAAAAAAAAAAATTTTTTTTGCTGCCAAGGATATTTTATCAAATTTATAGTATATCGGGTGTGCTGATTTCAGAAATGATATTAGTTTTCCAAGATTGGCTCTAGTTCTTGAGATACAGGGTGTTCCAGATATACTCTTATACAAATATCTTTTTTAATGCATATCTTACAGTAATATCGTTTTATTTCTTTTTAAGGGGCTTACCTTTATATATACTTTACTTTTTTCTATTTTCAGAACACTATGAGTACCTTCACGAAGAGCCTGTTTGAATAACCCCAATGTATTCTGTTACATCTGTGGTGAATATTGCCAGGAGAACCAAAGAAGAAATATTACTAACTTTGTGGAGCAAGCATATCTGGCATACTTTGAATGAAACTGGAGACCAAGATAAGTCTTGGGCTCCCCATATGGTCTGTAAAACGTGTCGAGAAAATCTACGTCAGTGGGAAAATGGACGAAGAAAGGTTTAAAATTTGGTGAATCACCGCAGTGACTGTTATTTTTGTTTGGCTAATGTGGAAAGGTATCAATCGTTACAAGAAAATTTGAGTATCCGGATTTGAAATCAGCAAGGCGCTGTACCATAATTCCGACGATGTCCCCATCTCAGTAGTGTTCACTACACTCTCAGACCTAGCATTGTTTGATTAAGAAGATATCCAGGATTTGGTGTGCACACGTGCAGATAGCGGTAGTGACATGAAGAAAGTACTTCTACACAGCAACAGTTCTCCCAGGAAGAGATCAATGATTTAGTACGGGAGTTAAGTCTCCAAGCAAGATTCTGAGCTTTGCATCTAGACTAAGTGAAAAGAACTCTCTCTCCAAGGCCGAATGTAAAATAACTTTTTTTCAATAAGAGAGGTAGTACTTCTTCCATATATCATTGAAGAAGACTTAGTATACTGTAGGAACATCCCTTGGCTACTCCTACTCCAAATAGGGTTACCTAAATACCGACCCAGAAGATTGGCGATTGTTTATGGATAGTTCAACGAGAAGCTTGAAGTGTGTTTTATTTAACAATATGGCAATAGTTATGCATCGATTCCAATAGGTCACTATACAAAACTGAAAGAATAATATGAAAATATAAGAATGATCTTGCAGGCTTAGATATAATGAACACCAGTGGTCTATATGCATTGATTTGAAGATGGTCAACATCTTACTTGGGCAGCAAAGCGGATATACTAAGTACCTTTGTTTCATTATGCTTGTGGGATAGTAGGGGCTAAAGAAGACCACTGGGAAAAAGTTGTATGGCCTGCTAGGAAAATATGACTGTAGGTGCATCAAAATATCATTAACTAACCACTAGTTGACAGGGGGAAAAATTTTATTCTCCCACCACTTCACATCAAACTAGAACTGAAGCAATATGTTAGGGCCCTAGACAAAGATGGTGGGAATGTTTCAAATATATTTGCAGATTTTTTCCAGGGCGTATGGAGAAACTCAAAGCTGGAATCTTTAGCGGCCCTCAATTCAAATCATCAAGGATGACAATTTCATAAATTCCATGACTGGTATTGAAGACTGGAAAGGTTTTGTCTTGGTTGTTCAGAACTTTGGGCAACCATAATCTGCCAACTTTGTAGAACTCGTACAGAAAATGCTTTCAGACTTCAAAAATTTGAATGCTAATATGAGCATAAAAGTTCACTTTCTACATAGTCACTTAGATCGGTTTCCGGATAATCTAGAATGTTATAGTGAGGAACAAGGGGAGAGGTTCCATCAAGATATCAAGGTGATGGAAGAAAGATACCAAGGAAGATGGGATACACACATGAGGGCAGACTATTGTTGGAGCTTTCAACGTGATTGTCCACATTCTGCACACAGAAGACAATCATATAGACAGCGATTTGTAATGCATTAATTGTGATTTCATTGTACTGAATTGAATGTTTTGACCTATTAGCATTTTATTTACTTACTCATTAACAATTTGATATATATCTCGTGTTTTTTATTGTGAATTACGTTACAACCTAACACAAATTGTTGTTATTAATGTATTTTTGTGACCACCCTGTATCTCAAAAACTAGAGCCAATCTAGGAAAACGGAGGTCATATCCGGAATCAGGGCAACAAGTTACCTATAAAATGACCTTCAAATGTTTTGCCGCAAAATCTTTATTGGCCAGTGTAATCAGTACAAATGAAAAATTAAATAAGAACAATGAGGATGGTAAATTTGATACTGATTTTATTGAATGTCAAAACGAAGAAGTAATAGTTGTTTTCAGAATGAACTTGATAAAACTATGAAAAGACTATGTTCCGATGACGTTAACAATGCACACATGAGGTGTGGAGTTCATACTTTACAGTTAGCAGTGCGTGATGGTCTCCACAATACTCTTACGGCAAATCTTATAAGCAAGGCGAGACAAATAGCAAAAGCAGCACGTACCTCAAAATTAATGAAGTTTTAAATCGTTCAGCTGGAAAAGTGGCAATCTTAGATAAAGAGGCAAGATGGGGAAGTACATGTCTTATGCTCGAAATCCTTCTTCAACTAAAAGACTGTATTAGTATGATGGCTGCTGGTACTCCTGAACTTTCTCTTTCCGATAGTCAGTGGGAACAAATCGAAACCCTCAATAAAAAATATCAAAAAATCAAAGTTACCTATAAAATGGCCTTCAAATGTTTTGCCGCAAAATCTTTGTTGGCCAGTGTTATTATTATTATTATTATTATTATTAATTTGTTTAACGGGTTGGGTGAAGGCCCAACGTCTGCGAGCACGTGAGCCCGCAAGCTCGAAAAGACTCGGCTCTGCGTGCAACCAACGCGTGTGTTCGAAGGTGCACTATTGACGAGCGAATGCGTAAATTATTCTAGCTATGACTTTATTCTACGCTTATAGTCATTAAACTTTTAATAAAGTGTTCACACAATTTATATTTTTAATTTCTTTTCATATAACCCGTTTTCTAAATGTTGAGTACAACATATTATTTTGAACTGAAATATTTTTATCTATTTATAGAAAATCTGTTTCAATATTAAAGGTTTTTAGCATTTTATGTTTTTACTTAATTTTTTTAAAAACATGTTCTTTATTGACCCTAAGGCAGTAAGGCAATAAAGCATTAACGCAAACATGCCAGCCCCTATCACCTCACCCTCCCATCAGGCCATGAGCTATTGCTTTAATGCTTTAAATCATATTTGAACACAAATTTTGTGAAAATTTCATTGGTTATTGAACATTTTATTATTCATGTCCGATGAGATTTCTTTTATATACAAAGGAGCCATTCTATTTTAGCACTATATTCTATAACAGAATTTCTATCTGTTTCATTATTAAAAAGTTTTTTAAACATTTTATGTTTTTACTTAATTTTTTTATTAAAATTATGTTCTCTATTGACCATAAAGCAGTAAGTCAATAAAGCATTAGCGCACACCCAGTTCCTACCTCCCCCCATCCGGTTGTAGAAATTTTATTGCTCTATAGCTTTAAGACATATTTGAATATTATTCAATTCGAAGTTCGATTTTATTGAACATTGGAATTTTTACATCTGATGGGATTTCTATTTTTGCACTATATTATATAACTATAAATCTATTTTTACACGAACCACCATCTTCACTCGCCAAAGGTTATATCACAACTTATCTCTTTCCCTCCCTATCCGTCATAATATAATGAATGACGTCATTACGAAGAGCTGATTGGTGCATTACAACCAATTTGTGTTAAGAATAAGAGATAAGTGTACATAATCCATGGTGTTTCAGTTTATTACTGTGCGTCATGACATAAAGACGCAGTCTTCATCGGTTTATGATAAGTCAGTATTATTTAATTTGTTTATATATATATATATATATATATATATATATATATATATATGTATATATATAAATATATATCTAGATCGGGAGTATAAAAGTGAGTAATATATATATATATATATATATATATATATGTTATTTTGTATATATATATATATATATATATATATATATATAAACTACTTTATGTACGGGGAACATTGATTGAAAATAGGTGTTTTACTTTAAAATATTTTATTACGCATTCAAAATAATTTTAAATACATAAGATATAGTAAACACGAATAAATAAACTTTATCTCCATCTACAAAGATTTTGATTAGGACCGGTAGGCATGGTAACATATTCTCCAGATATCTCATTTCTTATAGTGGTTACTATATAGTTTATCAAACGTTTCTTTGAACATCCGTCAAGATCTTTTCCGGTTTAAGTGCGTAACTGAGCCGCAATATTTAGATGAATAGGTACAGGAATTTTCATTTTAAAACGTGTCACATTGACGATAAGTATTTCTTACCATTGTATGTTTCCGAATTTTGCTCTCTATGACAATCCAGTATATTAATCATCTTATTATACTTTAATGTTTTATCAAAGTATGTAGTCTTATGTACTTCTTTCACAATACGCATTTTATCGGCATCACGTGGTGTAAACGGATACCGTGAAAAAAATATCTGAAGTATAATTAGAACATGTACACTATCTTTTTAAAATAAGCCAACACCTTTGAATATAAGCCATAAGCCCCATGACTACGTCTTTGTATTACAAACACTTTTCAAATGAATAGGGTTGGTACAGTACTAACAATCTTCTTCAAGACTTGCTTCCATATACCGTGAAAATCGTGACATCATAGAACAGCTGTTGCATATAGTCAACATGAACTTTCAGAAAACTCCGAAGTAAAGCATGAAACATTTTATAAACTTTAGTTTTTCAGTTCTATACACATGACACAGTTCATTTCATTATATATATATATATATATAATATATATATATATATATAGAAGAGTAAGAGTATATATATATATATATATATATTATTAGTTATATATATATAAAGTTATAGAGCATATATAGTTATATAAAGTATATATATATATATATATATTAAGTTATATATATATATATATATATATATATATATATATATATATTACAGTTATATATATATATATATAGTCATAACTGTACGACAACTTACAAGGCGATCACGCTAATATGTATATATATATATATAAAGTAGTATATAGTAGTTAGCATTTTTATATATATAATATATATATATATATATATATATATATATATATATATATATATATATATATATATATATATATATATATATATATATATTAGTTTATATGAAAATAAGTTCTTAAGGGGAAATAAAAATCAAATTTTCATTTTAAAGCAATTATAACATAATTACAAACTACGTAATCATTAACACATAAATTTTTAACATCAAATATATTTACAAGTTCATTAAAACACACAATGAAATAAATACAGTAAACTCCACAGAAATTGAAATATTGAGGTTGAGCAGGATAACAAAGTTTTTATATAATTTACATTACCATATTTTAAAAAAAGAATTAAATAATGATTACTCAACATAGATTTTAAATGAAGAGAATCAAGAAGATAAGCAACACCATTTTGATCCCTATTTATAACTATCCAATTTCCTCCAGTAGTAATGTGACGAGGCGAAGTATTAATTAAACACAAAACCGATATCCTTCTCCAGTTTCACTGACCTGATTTCATTAACGGCGAAGACTCCTGCGAATCTTGGTTCGTTTTTAAACGCAATTTTTATTTCTTCTTCTCTGCTCCATTGGTTTAAGATATAACAGGACCTAAATTTTTCTCTGACCCATGCTTCAGCGTGTTGATATATACAAAGTAATTCGTCTGAGTTCATAAAAACACATACACCATCAGAATAACCTAGGTAACCACAGCATGTAAAATATTCGAAGCCATCAGGCCGTCTTTTATATACGACGGAGATATTGCTTTTAGGGATCATGATTTCCCATTGTACAATATTTTCTATAGATGTATATCTGTTAATTCGATTCATGATAGCGGTACAACATTTCAAATGATGATAAAAATATTTTTAAAAGACAGCTGAATCTTCTACCACTTTAAAATCCAGGAATGTTATGACTTTAAAATGAGTTTAGAAAGAAAGAAACACTTGACATGATACCTTATCTCATTTCTTGAATATTACAAAATAAGGACAATTTTTTTACATATCAGCTTTGAAAGATCCTGAATATTCTACGATAATAATAATAATAATAATAATAATAATAATAATAATAATAATAATAATAATAATAATAATAATAATAATAATAATAATAATAATAATAATAATAAATAAATAAATAAATAAATAAAATTACTTACAAGTTATTAAATATATATTGCGACTTACTTTTTAGCCCTGAATTACAGTTTCAAGCGAAACTAGGAAGTTACATATGTAGCGAAATTGGGCGTCTAAGGATGTTTACAATGTGGTAAGGATTCTGCTTGGGGAGGGTCATTTTAAATCCCAATTATCATTATTTTGTTTTTCTAATTTATTATGAGAGAGTTATGAGTGAGAGTTGAGCTCTGGTCCGTTAGAGGTGATTATATAGGAGGCATTGGATATGGAAGAGATAAGTGTATGAATTACTATAATATGATATGAAGTGTAGTAATGATATAAATATAAGTATATAGTTGAAGAATTATAAAATGGAGCTAAACTAAGGTAATGAAAGTGATATAAGTATATATATTTTGTCAGCTCTTTGCCCCCATGCTTAAAAGGTTTATTATTTGTTCAACTTGCATTTACTATATACATTCAACGAATAAATATTCATTTAATTAACAGATAAGATATATTTAACACAAAGAAATTGAGTTATATAAAGACAATTCCTAATTTGTCCTCTGTATTCCGCCTATTCCCCCATCCCCCCAACGTTCAGCTCAATCATTAAACAGTGAGTTGGTGGAATGAGAGCGGTTGCTAGTAATGTTAAGCTTGTTTTTATTGTTTTCTGTTCTCACATTTTAATTTATGAAAGATATTTTTTTAGGGTTTTTGAGGCTTCGTAAGAAGTCCACCACACACGGAATATCCATCGGATTGCAGATGTTACTGTTTATTTTATATAACCTTTTTTTAATTTACTTAATTTAACGGAGGAAATTTAATTATCTTTATGGGATTTCCACACACCAAGTCGAGTATATTTAGATGTTTCACCCTACTGTAGTTTAAAAGTTTATACAAAAGAAAATGGGCACATCAAGATCTTATGTTACTCCGAAATGTTTCTGAGCACTTACAATGACAGGCAAGGCAAGGCTCACGAAGATTTTAACGTATATATGATCAACATAATTATATAAGTAATTGTATTAATACAATTGTGTTCTTATCAAAATTAATGTTTTGTGATGATAGCTTATATGTACTTACTGTAAAATCTCTATTTTTATTTATTATTTTTATGATTGATTGATGGGTTAATGTTTTTATTTAGTTTGCTCTGGATTATCTCTTTGGATGAGTTTCGGTTCTTCATGAGGTTACTTGTGATCAGCGGAGCCAGAAGGTTCGGATTCAAGCAGCGACTGTCTTTCCATTGTTGAATGAGGTAATTATAAAATGTTAGCTGCGCTCCGTACATGATTTGGTATTTGGATTGAATTGTTTCATATACACACTTTGGTTACTGATAACAAATTTTTTTTTTATATATCTTTTCTTTTAGATTCCTGAATTCGTCTGACTTGGATTGGGTCGTTAGTAAGAGAAGTAAAGGGTGAAACCCCCCATAGATTGATTCAGAGGGTATGGTCTCAGCGAAAAAAATAAAACTGAGGTCACTGACTACACACGAGGTAAGCACCATACCCACACAATTTGCAGTGGGTGGGGTTATATATTTTTTTAATTCACATTTATTTGATATTTTAATTTATTATAATTATTAGTTATATAGTACTATTTATTTTTCCTGACTGTATAATTATATTATATTCATTATTATATTTTATATTCAAACGATTTAATAATATAGTCATTAATTAGATTTAATATTATTTGCTTGCAAAATCTTGCAATATATATGTGTTACAAAATCTTATAAATTAATTGGATCATGTCATTAAATATGTATTTTAATTAGTTTTACTCTTTTTGTCTGCAGGTTGTGATCTGGCTATCATAGTATATCGCTGATGTTCTTGTTTTAATCTTATTTATCATTCAGGTTTTTTTTATAGCGTTAATTCTATCGGCAACCAATAACAGGCCAGAGATAACATAACTAAGAAAGATTGAGTTGATCGATTAAAGGACTGGAAGAGATGGAAATAGATTAAATACTCAGAGAAGATTTATTAATTTTGGATTGTGAAATAGGTTGAAAAGGACAATGGGGCTGAGAAAAAAGAGAGATAGAGAGGAAGAGAGATGTTGACGGGGTTTAAATTGTGTCTTGCAAGACAATTTCTGGAACGAAGATAAGATTAAGATTGTGTTGACTTGTCAAAGGAAGAAGGATAAGAGAAAAAGATTATACATTTGGAGAACTAGTTGGAGAAGTAACGGAAGTAATTTAACTAATTCCGGACATTGTTAGCACAAATGTGAAGCGAGAATTAAGAAGAGTTACTATTGGAGGAACTATTGTGACGCATTATATATGTTATACACGCATATATTACAGGCTATATATTTTAATGGTAATAATTTTTTTTTATAACTAGATTTACATCTATCAAAAAGTCAAAACAATCTTACGTATTAATGTATCTCGTGATAATTAATTTCTAAAGGCGGTACAGCTGCGCATTTTACCTTGTATGTGGTGGGTTACCTTGGGGTATTTTTCGGATCGGTTGCGGTAACTCGGTTGAGGTTGGGAATATTTTTTTAAATTAAATTTTCAATGGGTTTATTCTGTTTTTGTGTTTTGAGTTTATAAGTATTTATTTTCATTTCTGTTTATTTTATTATTGTTTGTTTTGCTCTTTGGTTTTTCTTTCCAGGACCCACGACCACTAAAGAGATAGTGTTGGTGGCCATCAGAAACCACAACAGTATTTCGGCGACCAACGGGGGCGGTCTGGACGAGGACAAGGGGAAACATTAGATGATAGCGTAAAGAGGCCTACGCCGAGAAGGTGGAGATTGAGGATTGGAAGTAGAGAGACTGAAAGAGGCATTAAGGAAGAAGAAAGGATAATGAGGACTTAATTGATGACTGAGAGAAGATGGAAGGATAGGAATCAGGAGACAGGGAATAACAAATGGAAATGATGAATGAGAAGCGAAGAATGGATGAATACTACTGAATAAGAAGTTTTGCAAAGAGGATTGGGAATGAAAGGGACGCGAAAGAAAGTAACCTCTACTCCGAAGATAGTAGATTTAACAGAAGGGTGAGAGCGTTTTGGAAGAAGAAAAGATTGTAAGTGATGTGGATGAGAAGAATATGGATAAAGAAGAAGATGGAAGAAATAAAAATAGCAAAGAAAAAAGAAAAAAAAGAGAAGAAGGATCAGAAGAAGAAGAAGACGTCGAAGAATAGAAGACATGAAAGAAGAGTGATAGCAAAAGGTAAGAGTATATAGATTCTTTATATAGTAGTGTGAATGAGGAACTGAAGTGATGATTTATGATGCGATACCACTCTCTTTCTCCATCGTTTGGCCCTGCTGACCGGACGCGCCACCGCTTACCCGCGAGTCGGCCGTCATCGGAAGACTCTTCAAGAAGATGCATTGTTAAAGTTGCACCGAGTTGTCCTTATTAAGGGAACATTCCGAGATCAATAAATATAATGTGTATGGAACTAAGGATGTGTGATGCAAGCAGTTAAAAGTAAAAAAAGAAGCGTGGTTTGAATGTACTAAAGCACAAGATGAAGTTTCAAAAAAAAACTTAGGAAGGAGAATGAGTAGGATAATAGAATATGTAATGGTGCAAAGTTAAAGGAAAGAAGTGGTAATGAACAGTTTTGAAGGAAGGAAGAATGGGGCTCTACAGGGAAATTATGAAGCTCTTCCTGGAGGCAAAGCGGAAAAAAGGTTAAGAATGAGAATAAGGAACTGCTCAGAATTAATTGAGGGATGACACTATTTACTAGAGTAATGGGAATGTGAGGGGTGGGAAAGAAATTCGAAAATCTGTATAATATGGCAGTAATGAAGAGGTGATAGTGAAGCGTGGTGTGGTCTTGATGGTGCAAGAAGGAATGCATTTGGGGATGAGGTTATTAACAAGGAGGAGGTAATGCGTAGAGTGAGAAAGTTGAAGAATGGTAAATTGCAGGTATAGATGAAATTAACTGGTGAGAAATGATAAGAACGGAGGCGAGCTTGTGATGATTGGATTTGGAAGTTGTGTAAATAAGCGTTATGGAGGGTAATACGTTCCAAGGGATTTTGGAGGAGAAGCAGTAAATGTACCCTTTATATAAGGGTTAAAGGGAGATAAGGGTGAACTGGTAGAAATTATAGGAGAATAACTTTATTGAGTGTTGTGTAGGGCAGATATACTGCTCGGTATTTTGGTCGAAAGGGTGGTCGAGCGACTGAAGGACTGATGTGAAGAACAGGGTGCGTTTACGGAGTGGTGAGGATGTGTGGATCAAATCTTTACTTTGAAGCAACTGAGGGAGAAGGAGGAAGAAGAGACATAAATTGTATTTAGGTTTTATGGATTTGCAACAGGCGTTGATAGGATTAATAGGGAACTCTATGGCAGCTGTTAGTGATATATGGTGTTTGGTGTAGGCTTTGGAATGGAATCAAAAGTACTGTTTGACGATCGTGGGGGCGTGTGGTAAGAATAAATGGTGTCTAACGTGGATTGGTTTATAATTAATGCACGGTAGTGGGAGGGTTGTGTCTCTTTGGTTGTTCAATTGATGTATAATGAGCGAGTTGAAAGAATTAGAGATAGGGGGCAGGAAATGGTGTTAGAATGATGGGGAGAATGAGGGGAGGGTGCACTACCTATTTTATGCGGATGATTTCGCTTTGTGTGGTGAATCTGATGAGAGTTTTGAGAGGACTGGTAGAGAGATTTGCGGGTGTGTAAAAGGAGGGGTTTTGAAAGTAAACGTAATAAGGGTACGGTTATGGTTGTGAGTGAGGAGTCCTAGTGTGAAGTTATTAATGGTGAGCATTGGAACATTCTGGTTTAAATATTTAGGGTATTTTTTGGATAAGGGAACGGATGAGCAGAGTGTAGTAGAAAGTTGGGAATGTAGGAAAGTGGCTGAGTGCAATTAAATCGTTGTTGAATTTTAAGGGTGGACTAGAGTCTTGAGTGCGCTATACGGGTCTTACTGAAGGTTTTTCGTTTTGTATAGTAGTATACATGTTCTGATAAGTAATAATAAGTTTTATGTGTTTATGGACAATTTAGGGGGGTT
>JABUQX010039577.1:0-20000 GCA_015478945.1 Trachelipus rathkii
TGCAAATGGGAAACTCTACTTATGAGTAGAGTTGTCAAATTTGGGAGTTATTTTATGACGTGTTCGAGAGGAGGCTTTGTTGAAAAATCCTCAAAATAGACAAAATAAGAAAAAGGTTTCTTTTACGTTGCCATGACAACCAGTGTTTTGAAAGCATTATAATTATGCTTTCTTGGAGGCACAAATCGAAATTCCTCCAGTCAATGATCCTTATGAAAAATAATGTTTCGCAGGAGAATAAATGATCTTAATGTAAAATTAGCGTTCTTGTATAACATTTTAAACATTATTTTAATAGTAATAAATAGTAAATTGAATTATTTTATTATATTAGTTGCTTTTATTTTTTTTTAGAGGAGGCCCGGCCTCCTGTGCTTCCCCCGTAAAGCCCGCGCCTGATATAATATATATATATATATAATATATATATATAATATATATATTATATGATATTATATATATATATATAATATATATATATTATTATTATATATAATATATATATAATATAAGATATTATAATATATATATATATAATATATATAATATATATATATAATATAATACCTGATATATATATATATAATATATAAAGTAGTAGGAGAGTATATATATATATATATAAGTAGAGGAGAGTCATATTGCAGGACGTCCATATTGCCCACCCCTGACGCTTGACTTTTGTGAGCCCAATTTTTTAAACCTGCCCTTGAACCTTTATTTTGAGCTCGAATTTTTACCTGACTTTACCTGTTTTGGGCATAGACCTTTTGTTGGGCCTAGACCTTTTTTTCGAACCACCCTTTGGTCTTCCATGGGTAATTTTGGCCAGCGGTATTTTTTGGCAAGCCGCTAAATTTTTTGGCAACTCCCTATATTTTTACGGCGAACCTAATCTTTGTGTCCTCCTTTCGAAGAATAGGGTGCGCCAAAGCCGGTTTGCGTATAGCAACCGTTGTACGTATTTGCCCCTTCTTCTATTATATAAATGTCCCCCCTAATTTTTTCGAATCATTGTGTCATATTTTTTTTTGCCCACGGTATATTTTTGATCTTGTCATTTAGGGTTTAGCCCTATTTTTGGTTTGAATTTCTTATGCCTTTCTTTGTCCTCCCCTTGCTCCAAGTTTGAGCAGATACAATGGTCAGGATTGTTGACGTGGCCACGTAAATTTTTTGTCCTTCATTGGGTCATTTTGTTACCCACGGTAATTTGTATGGTTGTCCTTGTTCTCTTTAGGGGCCTTAGCCTCTTTTTTGATGTCTTAACCTTGGTTTTTGAATTTTCCGATGATTATTTAGTCCCTTGACCTTTGCCATAAGTTACCATTGGTTCTCTAATTTTGTTGTCCTCATTCGTTCTAATTACTCTGGCTACTCGTTTGGCATCTCCGTGACGATATTTTCGTCCTTATTTACTTTTAACGGTATGTATGTGGTATCTATCCTAACTTGACACATAATTCACAACACACACGACACGCAGCACACAGCACATCACACAGCTACTACACACAACACACTTTACACTTATAGCACACTTTCACTAGGACACTTACATTTTTACATCATTTGGACACTTACTTTATTTACACCTTTTTATATTCTCACAACGTTTATCATATATCACATTTTTTATCGTACCACCCTTCGGTCTCCATTGGTCAATTTGTTCCAACTCTAATTCTTTGAGTTCTCTATCTCTCTTATTATTTTTTAGCAGTCTTCCTAATTATCTGCTCCAATTCCGTTTTTTGGTTATTCGTATCGGTACTAATTTTTGTATTACTCTGTTTCAGCATTATTGATTTGCCTATTTTCCAACTTTGATGCTCAACTTTAATGGCTCCCATACGTAAGGAGTATCTATTGATTTATCTAGTGTTCTATGAGTATTCCCTATGAGTGGCCAGGTGAGTGCCAGGTGAGTGCCAAAGAGTGCCAATGAGTGCCAATGAGTGCCATGTGAGTGCCAATGAGTGCCTAGTGAGAGTGAGTTCCACATAGTGCCAAGTGAGTGACATCATAGTGCAACTGGTAATGTGCCACTTTTTTTCAAGCCTTTTCTAGCCTCCTTTGAGCCTAGAATAGCCCTAATTTGGGTGTCTACCCCTAGGTAATAAGGTATGATGAATCGATTGGTGTATATTACAAGTTGCTAAAATGCTTCCTACTATGAGTTAGATTTTTTCTAAACACTTATATGCATGGCAGAATAATAATATCTAAGATTGCTACAAACATTTGAGACATGTACCGGCTTAAACGTTTCAGAGTCCGCCGTCCGCAGGTCAGCCCTCCGGCGAAACCGGCCGCCCGAGTGCGCCCGCAGGCGCATGATTCCTTTGCCCCGCCGCGGTCGCCCGCAGGCGCAATATTACCTTTTTTGCCGCCGTTACGTTGCGCCCGGCAGGCGCCTATTATCTTCCCGCGTACCGCCGCCGCGTGGCGGTCCGCAATGACGCAATATTACCTGGCGCGAACGAAAAATATGATATCCAATGTAAACTATTCATAAAGAATTTTTTTTCCTTTTCAATATACTAGAGTCATTCAATTTTACTTCACAATTGTATTCTGAATCTGTTTATAAAACATATACTTTAGTCTATACCTTAATATGTCAGTAAATCAGTAATTCAATAGAGGTTGTTATTACCTAACACTAGGAAGACTTTGATATCTGCTTACTTCTTTATATCTCTCTTGCTTTACTTTTGCTTACATCCCTGTTCTTTACTGTCTTTTTTATATCTTCTCGCTTACTGCTTTAAGACTCATTATATTCATTACATTTATTCCTTTTAAAATGCTAGTAAATCAGTAAATCAATAGCAGGTGTTACCTTAACACCTAGGGGTAGTAACTTTTGTTTTACTGCTTTACTGCTTTAAGCTTTCTGCTTTACTGCTTAACTTTCTGCTTACTTGCTTTTAAACTCTTTCTGCTTTACTGTTTAAACTTTCTGCTTTACTGTTTTTACTAACTCATATATTTTATTAACATTATGTTTCTTTTATATTTTTTAATTTTTGTTTTAATACTTTATTTATTATTTCTATTTTTGTTTTAATACTTTTTATTTTTAATGTAAGAATAAAAAGAAAACTTTTCTGTTATTAAACATTTTAAAAATTAAATTGTACGAAATTTTATTAAAAACCTTTTTATATATAGTCGAGTTTTGGGAAAAAAAATTATCGCAATTTTTTCATTTTAAAGCATTTATTACATAATTAGGAAACTATAAAATCATTGACATACAAATTTTTTTACATCAAATATATTTACAAGTTTATTTAAAACATATGTTTATTTTAACAAGGGCACATAATGAAATAAATAAATAGACTCCACAATAAAGTTATGAATCATAAGGTTGACAGGGAGACATAGTTTTTACACAGCTTACATTATTATATTTTAAAAATAAGGTGATATAATGATTTATTCAAAATAAATTTTAAGTTCAAAGAATCAATTATGTAACAGCATCGTTTTTTTGCTCTATAAACGGAAATTTTCCATGTCCTGTTTGAGGTGATGTGCGAGGGCAATGTATTGAATAAGAAGGCAGGTATCTCTTCTCCAACTTTTTACAGAGTTTATTTCGTTAATAGGCCGAATCACACCTAAAAAGTCGACTGTTCATTTTTCAAACACACCCGATTTTATTTCGCTCTTCATCATCTTTAATAATTCGAAAAGTACGTTGCGTACTCTGTCAATTTCAAATGAGTTGAGGATGCTCAGAATAGATCCGCACTGACAGTGATGGTGATCTGTAGATCTCGATCAAAAGAGAGAACTTAGTCCTAAGGTTCCCTTCTTTCAAATGTTTAATGTATAGGCGTTTACAAGCTGAAAGGTCCTGCAGTTAAGATCAATACGCATTATAAATTACTATTCTTACTGTCGTATTCTTTCAAGAATTTAAGCCTGTTCCCTACCATTACATGATACAGTAATGGCTTTAAAGTTCGTAAAAAAGGCCGTGTACAGAGAGATAAGTCTCCGTTGTATAACTTTCATAATCAGTCGTGAGGTATGTCCATTCACATTTAACTGATACCTTCCTAAGTCCCGAAAGGTGTGAATTTTATAGGGTGACTTTGTGTATAATTCCCGGAGTAGGCTCATGGTTCGACATATTCCTCTATTTATTACTTCTTGTGTGTAATTTCCGTTCACAATGTTTAGGTGATTATTGTATATCCGATAATGTTCTTGTATGTTGAATTATTTAAATATCTTTGTTTCAACTCTCTTAATAGGGTACTTTGCTGTAGTATTTTCAATTGTGTAAGCGAATTTTAATTCCAAATTGTCGCTGTGTGATAATTTCACTTTTTCTAACATAGAGATATTGCCTTTCCAACAGTTGAATATCAGTGTTCAGGACATACGCTTGTAGCAGTAAGGGCTACCTTATTTAATGAGCAAAATTTATGGGAATTTGGAATCGTGATAAAATGATTTCTTATGTATTCTACATGAATGGTAGAAGAGTCTTTCTTGATGAGAAGATTTATCATCCATTTACCGGGACCTGTAAAAGTTCATAAGTAATTTTTATGTACTTTAGCCTTCTTTATCTATATGTTGCAAGCCTTTCATCCTTGAAATTCTGTTAAAAACCACATGATTGGAGATGAGATTGTTTAGCGTCGTCTGAATAATTTAACAAATGTTCTATATAGCTTCTATATAAGGATAATTAGCTGCTGACGCACCTAGTGAAGTGCCGTTTTAAGATAGACTTCAACCTGGGTGAAACATGGTATATTCAGTGAAATTTGATTCTGTATATACTATATGGTCTCATTCACCCGTTATAGTGTTATTAGAATCTGTACCATCAGGTTTTTGTCAATTTTCTTTTTTACATAAAAAACACATTAGATGGATCTAAGTACTGTACAGAAGTCCTGGATATTGATTATCTCTAGTAGTGAACATCTGTGTTGTGTAATATGATGCATAGGCATTAATACTGATTAAGTTGGATTCGTTAACGCTAATCTGTGTTATGGGTTCATGGAGAAGAGTATCCAATTTTCTTACTCCTACATACAATTCAGATGACAGTTATTAGGAAATGAGGAAAATGTCATTTTCTTGTGTATGTGCGAGCTCTGGCGTAAAATGAACATTTTCCATGAAAAAACCTTACTTATATACACAGATCGTATAAAAGTTATCAGTTAGTAATTAAATAGCAAATACATCAATACATTTTTTCTTTAGAAGTTTTTTTTCCGCTTACTCTTTTTCTTTACGACAATCTTCTTGCCCCCTCGTCCTTGACCTGACATTTTACGTCTTATTTTAAGCTTAACATCATCCAACATCTCATCTGAAACATCGGCAATACGTCTTTTTAATGCTGCACGAGGATTTATTCCAGCAAGCAATATTTCTTGATATAGTATACAACCTGTTTTCTTATAGGCTTTTTTTACCTATATTATCCCCACCTCTTCCTGAGTAGAGGCCTTTGCATCTTCCTCCATAGCTTGTTCAAAAAAATCCACCAAGGCATACCCCCTTTGACATTTTGAATCCTCTGAATACCCTTTCCTCGTCCATTATTACAGGAGTGTCTTTCTTATATCCTATCTTACACGTGAGAGTATGTTAATGAAGAAAAATAATATCTGACTACAACCTCTTATAATATTCCATTATGCTTGTAATTCACTGCATGCTGTTTCTTTCTAATATGAACTTTGCATAACAATGCTCCATCTGTAAAGGGGAAAGGGATTTGTCCTTCTACATCTTTTTATAATGCACGCGCACAGAGTCCAAAATGTGTTCTATTCAGAGGAAGATTTAATGAACATAGGGAATGTTATAACTTTAATTCTCTTTGGGAAAATATAACTACTTTCTTAATAAGGAGCTTTTATATTACCTAGCATATTGAAATGATCAATTATATTTTGTATATACATAAGCATATCTTTAGGGTGCTGAGCATCTCGGACGGTGTACATGTATAATGCAGTACTCGGTCTGCTTCATCTTTTTGTTCATGTGCAGTCATGCGGTTGTTCTCCACAGATAGTATAATCCTCTTCAACATAGTAGGGATATCATGAAGTATATCCAACTCAGCATCACGTCTACGAATATGTTTACGCTGCCATGGTGATCGTTCGAGAAAAAACATGTCCCGGTCTCGTAGGTTTACATTTACCTTTGAACTTAAAGATATTATTACTTTATCTTCATAGGTACGCATTTCAGTTTTGTATACCAAGTCCTTACACATAATACTCATATCAAAGAGAACGTTTAAATGACTAAAAATAGCAGGCACCGATTTAAAATATGACCTCCGCAAAGTAAATTCTTCAAAGAAGTATTCTTTTGTAGCAAATGTTGTCGTATTCATCTTTTTGGCAATTGTAGTCCTTTTCAGATAACGAGTATCTTCCACTTGTAATATAGTTTCAACACATTCTACACTTCTGTACACCCCCATCCAGAATAGATTGTGAGGTAAATTTTCTATGTCCGTATTTAATATCATTTCACATAATCCTACTTCGTATATGCCTCTCTTTCAAGTTGTATAGGATTCATTAGCACAGTTGTAAAATCCGAGAGTTTATTATCAGGATGTAAATCCAAGGAGGCTGAAGAAGGCAGAGTTATATAAAAGTGATCTACACTCTCCATGATTATATAGTGACAACTGATTAATGGTTCGTCTTTAACTTCACTCTTATATATAGTATTTAATATCTTGGTTTTCAGGATATCCGCCTTCCATTTTTCACAAGTATTGGCTTATTTTTTTTTCTTCTTTTACTTTCTCGTAGCCTTATTATTTATTATTTGCAATTTTATATTCCCATGAGTTACACGGGTTTGAACCTTACTTTTTGTAATTTCCGTTTATATTTAGAGTCTCGCTCTTTTAATTTTTATTTATCGCATTTTTAATCTTTTCCAGATAATATAACTTATAAACGGTATCACGACTGAATATTGTCGTATTGTGGATCTTTTTGGAAGGAAACTTCCGTATTGTCCAACCGGATTCATATCCTTTCTTAAACCTTTCCTGTCTGTTCGAGAATTGGAGCTCTTACAATAATCGTTTAGCATCTTATTTTTCTTGCGAATGGTATTCTTGTTAATTTGTTTTCTTTTTCGCACCCCTATGCGCCATTACGTCCCTTTTAGTTTTGACATCTCTAAAGGATTAGGTTGATTGTATGTTCTAATTGGTAAAGACCTGTTTTTATTAGAATAAGCCAGATCGTCCATATATCATATATATTTAAAAGTATTCATTTTTTTTAAAAATACCTATGTCATGCGTTCCTTTAAATAGTACGGCTGGGACGTCTTTTCAACGATTGCGCTGTTTGTTTACGGAAAAATGTATTGTAATAAGCTGTATACGCATAGCGCCAGGGAGCGTGGTCCGGTGATTAACTCTCAGCCCCTTGAATTCCATGTCTGAATCTGTCCAGAAGATGAGTTAGGTGTTCCCTTCGCTTCGTCCTCGTATATATTTCATAGTTACATTTGCATCGGCAATCTGTAGCTGATCTTTTATCTTTTATTGGCCTCAATCCACAAGTATCTAGAGTATACGTCAATTGTAAAAAGTATATATTGAAAACCTTCATTATAAGTAGCTTGTAATTTTTAATTCTATTTCCAGATAATCTAACTGTCATATCTATCGAGCTGCGGAGAATATGGTTTTTCCGTGTAGGTAAATTTTTTTCTTACATTTGGTTTTATATGTAGAGTAAATGCCTCTCACCCTCTCAATATGCTTTTAACTTCTTTTTTCTCAATATTATGTTGATACCTAAGCAAATCTAGTGAAACCCCTTCAATAAACTATTTGGCTTTCTTTCCATCAGTCATTTGAAGTAATACTTATCAAGCTACCTCCTTCCCTCGTCATGTTGTCTACTGACAACGTGTAAGCCGTTATATATATATTATATATTATTATACTATATTATATTATTAATAATATATTATTTATATATATATTATTATTTTTATATATATTATAATATATTTATTATATTAATTATAATTATATTATTAGTTTACTATACATATATATTATGTTATTTTGTAATATATATATATATTAAAATTATAATATATATATTATATATTTATTTTTATTATATTATATATATATTATATATTATTATATATATATTATATTTATTATATAATCATATATATATATTTTGTCAACAAAAATGTGAATTAGGTCACATTAGGGATAGAAGAAAGACGGAAAAGATTTCAAAATAATCATTTTATTTATACAACACCAACATTACAGTAAATATATATATATATATATATATATATATATATATATATATATATATATATATTTTATATTTTATTATATATTATTTATTTTATATATCTTTTATTTATTATATTTAATATATTATATATATATTTGTATATTTATATATGATAATGCATAATTACGATTTAATCCAACTATGCCTATTATAAGGTGTTTTTCTTGTTCGTCCTCTGGTAACACGTTTAAATTTATCTGATGCGTAAGAAGTGCCTGATGGACTTGAATCAGGTCTTGGCGTAACGGGGATATTATCTAAGTCTGCTAATCGCGTTGTATTTAAAAGATTAAACTTCTGGAAAAATTAATAGTCTGAAGTTCTTGTTTGATATCATTCCATCCTTTTACAGGGCCTTTCTTCCAGTTACGTGAGAGATCAGCTATCAAGTCCACAATATTTGATCCTTTAACTATTTCATCATCAATTACGATCTGCCCTGCTTCATTCAAAGTTAATTGGTCTTTTAAAATATTAATATAAATTGTCTATCCTTGATTTATTATAACTCACTCTGAATAGGTAATGTCTCTCTTTTCTCTATGGAGTTTTTTAAAGGTATAGTTTCTTCATTTTTCACTTTCAAGTGTTTACGTTACAAGTTTTTATGGGCTATATATATAGAGGGGTTGTTTATAATTGGCACTATCGTTAGCGGGGATTATAGGGCGGGTTAGTGGATGGATGTGGTGCAAGTTGTTGAAGATCTTTATCAATTTTTTTTTTTTTTTTTGCGGGTCGTTGGAAAAGAGGGTTTTCTCATTTGGATGTTATTTAATTTGTCCTGATAATATCTTGTTTATTCACTTTCTTTCTCGTATTTGTTTTTCCTGTTCAACTTTTAGGATCATATTAATTGCTATGAGGTAAGATGGCTGCTGAATAAGTTCTATGAAATCGTTCTTCTAAATATAGGTATTTCTTGTTGGTGCAGCTGTTTTGTTTGCTGATGTGAAAGAGGTGTAATGCATTGTGTGGCAATATCTGCGTATATGGGGGTTGTGAATGATGTTAAACTGTGATGGGTTGATTTTTTGCGCAAGGTAAGGCAAATATACTGGCCATCATTGTATGGTTTTGTATATTGATAGAATCTGAGGAACTGTTTCTTTGTCCTTAGATGCTTTTGTAGGATTATACTTCATTTCTTCTATTACTCTATTTATATGGTAAGTATCATGCAACCTTCTTCATTGATGGGGACAACCACTTAGATATCAGTGGCTATAACGGAGAAGAGTAATGGTAGGAATACCCCTCCTCGCTTCTCTGTAGTAACTCTTTTTATTTTTCATTGATTATGATGTGTGATTGAGTTTTTATATTGATTCTATTAATCGACTGTATGCTTTACTTCTTGAGGCCTGTTTTGAGTAGAGACTATATTCCTTTTATAGCATATAACAGACTTCAAACATACATTCTCTGGATTGAATTTTCTCATCTCAATTTGTAATTAGTTTACGTTTTCAGGAAGGTTCAAGCTTTTTAAATTTTTTTATAGGAGGTAAATACTTTGCAACTAGAGCACTCATTATTCAGGTATGTATACAGTTTCTATCTCATAGGGAAGAATGTTGGTACGGTGCTTATACTATCTGTGGCGTGTTTTTTGGGGTGGAAGTTTTCTACTATCATCAATTATACCGTGGGGGATCGAAGTACCTCTTTTATATACTTTAATGTACTTCTTTCTTTTGAGAGTGGGAATTTACATTGAGTTCATACATTAGATTTGACTCTTATATGTCTTCTTCTTATGGCCAATTACAATCTTAGCTAAATATCTTTGTGTTAAGAAACACTTCGCATATGCTTGCTTTGATGAAAGATATTCTGCGTTATGAAAAACACAGAGATATTTAGATGTGAAGATAAACTGGTGAATGCTTCTGCTATTCCAAATTCATTTGTGCATTATATCTCTAATACAATAATTTCTTTTGTGTCTCGTGTATTTATTGTCTCCCAATCGATCCAATATCGTAATAGTGCCTCATGTAAATTGAATTACATCTTATAATCTTTAAATTTTTCCTGATAAACATTATAACACCATATTATTTTTACAGGGGTTTGCTCAAAAATCTCCATTTCCTTTAAAATATTTAATAATAGAAAGGTTTTACCACAGCCTGTCGGACCAGCTACAAGACATGTAGCCGGACTTCGAAACGTAAATTTCTCCACATCCATACCCGTCAAGTAGATAATGAATAATGAGTTTAATTAAAGTTGTAAAGCAGTAAAATATATGTTTTTAATAAAATGTTTATATAACAGAAACTCTGTGTGTTTTTATTCTTACATTACTAATAAAAAAGTATTAAAACAAAATAGAAATAATAAATAAAAGTATTAATACAAAAATAAAATATTATAAAGAAAACATAGATGTTAATAAATATATGAGTTAAAACAGTAAAGCAGAAAGTTAAAGCAGTAAAGCAGAAAGTTAAAGCAGTAAAGCAGAAAGTTAAAGCAGTAAAGCAGAAAGTTAAAGCAGTAAAGCAGTAAACAAAAGCATACTATCCCCTAGGTGTAGGTTGGGTGGTATGATTTACTGATTTTACTGCTTAAAGGTATGTAATGTATATGAGTTAAAGCAGTAAAGCAAGAGTTAAAGCAGTAAAGCAGAGAGTTAAAGCAGAAAGCAGGGAGTTAAAGCAGTAAAGCAGGGAGTTAAAGAAGCAGAAAAGCAGAGAGTTAAAGCAGTAAAAGCAGTTAAAAACAATTAAGCATACTAACCCTAGGTGTTGTAGGTAATAACACTATATTGAATTTACTGATTTTACTGCTTTAAGGTATGTAAAGTATATGTTTTTAATAAAATTTCGTACAATTGTAGTAAAAATGAAATGACTCATAGTATATTTGCAAAGAAATTCTTTGAATAGTTTACATTGTTATCATATTTTTCGTTCGCGCTGTAGTTTCGGTATAGGTTTGAGTTTGTTGCGTGGGTCTGCGGACGCACGCGGCTGCTGGGGTTACGCGGGATATTGGGCGCCTTGCTGTGGCTTTTACTCAATATAGGTCTGTAATATTGCGTAATTTGTCGGGCGTTTTTTTTTTTTTTTTTTTTTTTTTTTTTTTTTTTTTTTTTTTTTTTTTTTGTTTGCGCACGCGGCGGCGGTTTCGCTGTGAAGGGCTGACCTGCCGTACGCGGACTCTGAAACGTTTGCGGTCACTGTCTCAAATGTGTAGCTCTTTAATTATATGTTTTGTGGCAGCAGTTGCTGATGATTTTTAGTGTTGGGTAGAAAAATACTACGGTCATAGTAGGAGAGATTCTATGGGCACGGTGTGGGAATTTGAGGTGCACCAATTCGGTTGGTGCGCTGCATTGGAGCCGGTGATGTGACGGGTAGGGTGAGAGTACGTTGCATATTGAGTGGCTATTCTAGGTCTCAGGGGAGGCTATGAATAGGCTTGATAAGAGAATGTTGGCATTTCTCAGTTGGCACTATGTGGCCTCACTTGGCACACACGCACACATTGGCAACTTTTTTTTTGCTTTTTCACTTGGCACTCCTATTTTGGCTTATCTTTTCGACTTTGGCACTCACCTGGCACTCACATGGCACTCTAGAATTATTATCTCATAGAACACTATTAGACATCACTAGATCATCTCCTTACGGTTGATTTGTATGGCGAGGCCATTAAAGGTTGAAGGCATCAATAAGTTTCGGGGCATCAATAATGCTTGAGGTATAAAAATTGCTACTTTGTAGAATACAAAGGGTGGGCGATTTAAAAAATTAGGGCCTGCCTAAAAATTAGGGATGTCTCTTATAAATTTATAGGGTGGGCCAAATATTGACTTTTTATGTTTGTGGGTATGTTTTTTAGTGCTTATTTTTTAACATTTTCGTTCTTTGTCCATGGAAGACAAAAGGGTTGGTCGTGTATTTGTACCGTGTGAAAAAAAAAAAAAAAAAAAAAAGTGTAATGTAAGTGTCCTGTGTAAGATGTATAGTTGTATATGTGGAATTGTGTGTATAAGTGTAGTGTGTGTGTGTGTGTGTGTGTGGTGGTGTGTGTGTGTGTGTGTGTTCAAGTTAGGATAGATCCATACATACGTTCAAGTTAGGAACGAAATATATGACGGGTGGGGCCACGAGTGGGTAAAAAATTAGCGTGGGCCAAAAGACCCATGGATATTATGTTGTCAATGTTGTCAATTGTGACCTAAATATCATGTCGAAGACATATGGTTAGATGTACTTCTAAAGTTAGTGTGCTTAGTTCTCCCTAAAGGATTAGGACAATATTATTATTACCTTTTGCTGGGTCAAGAATTGACCCATGATAGGTATTCATTTTAAAATTACCTTGTGTTGTCCAAAACTTGACCCTATGGTATCTGTCCAGATACTTAATAGGGAGATTATTTGACATATTAAAAGGCTAAGACAATTTTTTAAATAATAAGGGCTAAACCCTACACATGAGATCAGGAATTACCTTTTTGTTGGGGGGCTAATGGATTATGACTTCCATGAATGAAAAAAATTGGAGGGCGCGTAAAATATGGGGTTTCAATACGTACTAACGGTTGCTTCCCAATCCGAGTTTTGGCGCGCCTTTCTTCGAAAGGGCGCCAAAATAATTAGGGTTCCGTAAAAATTAGGTGTTGCCAAAAATTAGAGCTGCCAAAATTATTCTACCGTGGGCCAAAAGATTGATCCCATGGATAGACCAAGGTGGGTCGAAATTAAAGGTCTAGGCCTTCAAAAAGTAAA
This sequence comes from Trachelipus rathkii, assembly GCA_015478945.1. Lineage (NCBI taxonomy): Eukaryota > Metazoa > Arthropoda > Malacostraca > Isopoda > Trachelipodidae > Trachelipus > Trachelipus rathkii. The sequence continues at coordinate 13,115 of JABUQX010039577.1, forward strand.
GGTCAGTAAAAATTCGAGCTCCAAAAATTGTCAAGGGCAGGTAAATAAATTGGGCTCAAAAGTGTTCAATAATGGTCCAAGGTCAGGTGGGCCAAAATAATGGACCGTCTCTGCAGATATGACTCTCCTATAACTTATATAGTATATATATATATATATATATATATATATTGTATATATATTATATTATATTTATTATATTATATTATATTATTATATATTTATATTATATATATATTTATAATATATATATATATTATATATATTATATATTATATATATATATATAATTATATATTTATTGCGCTCAAAGAAGATTGGTTGTTTCGTAGCGGTCAGGACATATGAAGATTTACAGGTCGACAGGGTTATAGGGCGACAGGGCGACAGGGCGACAGGGCTAGCAACCCGGTCCTTTCCTTTTTGCTTGTATTACTCCTGGACCAGCGTTGGAAAATCTTTTGCTCCCAGAAACAAGATCCTCTGGAGAGCCTCTGGGAGAACAAGTTTGAGGCCTAATGGAAGAAGATGCTAGTTCTACTGAAAGGGCGGAAAACCCTAACTGAGAGTGTTTAACTCGAGGAATGAACGTCTTCGGAACTAGAACTTATATATATATTCTAGATTATATCGAATATATATATATATATATATATTATATATTATATATATATTATATATATATATATATATATATTATATTTATATTATATATATATTATATAATATCTTAAATTTTATGATTATATATATATTATATGTATAATTAGCTTGTTCTCAATTTGATAGCTTTGAAATCTTTAAGTGAAAATTTGAATTAATGTAATATATTTTTTAATAACAATGAGTGAAAGATATTTTAATTTGTATATTTTTTCTTCGCAGGTTGGTACAGGAGGGAAATAGCGCCATGAAATTCACAATCCCACGAATTTCGAGAGAGCCAACTGACCACTCCAGCAATGCTTCTTCTGTTTTGGTGGACCCGTCCAAGCGTTGGTCTTGCAAAAATATACCTACTATCATATATCCAGACCTTCAGTTATCCATTGCCCAAGTACCACACTCTTCAGAGCTTCCTGTACCCATTTCTCCAAAGGGAAGACAACCATGATCAGAAGAAAGCAGCAAATCAGAAGACGATGAAGTCCTTAAACCTGAATATAGTGTAGCTGAGGAGAGAAACCCATATTTCCCCAACCAAGATGACATCAACGACTTGATCAGAGATCTTTGTCTCACAAAGTTCAGTGTCGAGCTTTTGACGTCGAGACTTAATCAGTGGAATTTGTTACATGAAAGTGTCAAAGTCGCAAATCAGAGAAAACGTCACCACTCTTTTTCAACTTTTTGCACCAGCCAAGATAGGTTTTGATTTTGCCACCATGCGACAGATTTGTCTCAGGCACTTGAAATTTCCTGTAACCCCTGCGAGTGATTCCTCTTCATTGAAAGCTCATCGAAGAGTCTCAAAGCTTTGCTATTTCATAACGGGAACACAAATTCATCTCTTCCCTTGGTTCACTCGGTGTAGCTCAGAGAGGTGTAAGATGTTCTAAGGTGCCTTCAGAATTTTTCACATCACTCCATTTGCTTGTTCTTAATAGCGACGTTACTTATCCTTCCACTGAGAATGTATAGCACGTACGTAGTGGTTCCGCACATAGAGCTCTTCTTGAAAAGCTGAAGTCTAGACCTTTTGACCTCATTAGCTCTTCTGATTCTCCTCAATCTCTTTCTGACCCTCAAGCTCTTGCATTATATCATCACTATTGCAAATTTACAACAGTCATTGCCTACTGAATTCTCTACTCACCTATTCCGTCCTTTGAGTAGCTTCCGTATGATTCATTTTTAAAATCTTCTTCTTTCCCTGCGCAACTCTCAGACCCGATAATCATTGTTATTCTCGTTCTTATACATATTCTACTGGTAAAGCTGGAACATTCTATCTTCTTCTATTTTTTCACTCCTTTTAACATGCATGCTTTCAATTACCGTCTACCAGGTAAAGTGTCGGCCTTTAATCTGGTTTTGGTATTGTCTTTCCCAACTCTGGTGAATTATATACAGTATATGTACCACCTGGCATATATATATATATATATATATATATATATATATATATATATATATATATATATATATATATATATAATATTATATATATATAGTATAATAATAGTGTGTGTGTGTGTGTGTGTTAGTTGGAACACCTAGAAGAACTTTTACTAATTAAATATATATATATATATATATATATATATAATATATATATATATATAATATATATTATTAATATATAATATAAGTATATATATATTAATATATATATATTATATATTATAATTATATATATATATATATATATAATATATTAAATATATATTATATATATATTAATATATATTTTATAATTATATATAATATATATATAACTATATTATAATATATATATAATATATTATATACTATATATATCATATATATATATATATATTATTAATAATATATATATTTATAAGATATATTTAATATAAAAATAGTATATATATATTAATTATATATATATATATATATATATTTAGTGAGCTTACAGATATTATATTACTAGTATATATATGTTATTACCTGCACTCTACATTATATATAGTAGTTATATATACTATTATATATATATAAGGGTATATATATATATTGAAGGCCATATATATATTAATATATATAGTATTATATATTTTTATATTTTATATTATAAGTTATATATATATTTATTATATATAATATATATATATTATATATATATATATACTTATATTTATATATATCATATATATAAATATATATATATATTATATATATTATATATATATGATATATATATAATAATATGATATTATAATATATATATATATATATATATATATTATCTATATATTTAGGATATAGTAATTATATATATATTATTATATATATATATATATATAATATAATATTTAATAATTATGAGGATTAATATATATATATATAATATATATATATATATAACTTATATACTATTTACCTTATTATATATATGTTGAGTATATATATAGTATATATATCACCCATTAATGAGTTATTAATAAATATTACATATATTAATATTTTATTATTAAAATAACCATAATATATATATGTAAGATAGTGGTAAATATAATAATATATAAATATATTAATATATATAATATATAATAATATATATGTGTGTGAGTGTGTGTGTGTGTGTGTGTTAGTGTGTGTGTGTGTTGTTTGTTTATGAACACCAGGAAGATAACTTAAAACTTATATATTATATTATATATATACTATAATATATATATATTATAATTATATATATATATAAAATATATAATATATATTATATATATATATATATATATATATATATATACCTATATTATATTAAATATAGTTATATATATATAAATATATATATAATATATATATGGGATATATATATATATAAAGTATCTAACAGTATTACAGAACAATTCATTCTTAAAAGCACTTTCAATTTTTCTTTCTTACCAAAACACAGAAAATTGTTAAATACCATCTTCGGTTGTGGTCGTTTTTCATCAAGGCAACTAAATGAAATAAATAAGATATAATATATAATAAAAATAAATAAATTTTGTTAAACGTTTGTTCGGTTTTTTATTTTGTGTTTTTGCAAGGACAAAACAAGTTTTTTTTAACTTGTATTTTGCAGTTCTTTATACAATGGGAGCATTTTCATGTTGTATATATAAAAAGAATATTTTTATTTTTTTTAAAATATGTACTATTTTATAATATCTAAATAAATCCTATAGAGTATTTAATATATTACATTATAAAATATTAATATATAGCTATATATATAAATATATAATAATATATTATTATATATATAGTATATATATAGGTATTATATATTAGTATATATATAAGTATATATATGTAAAGTATATTTATATATTTATATATATATATAATACATATTATATATATATAATATAGTTTATAATATATATATATAAATAACTATATATATATATATATATGATATATATTATATATATAATATATATATATATAATAATATATATACTTTATATTATATTTATATTATAGCATATATTATATATTATATATATATATTTATTATTAATAATATATATATAATTATATATATAATTTATATATATATATATATATAATATATATTATATATATATATTTATATAATAATATATAGTATATTTATATATATATATATAGCATATATATATATTATATATATAATTATATATATATATATATAATATATATATATATATATATATATATATATATATTATATATATATTATATATATATAAATATATATCATCATCATTCACCTTACCTTCTCTCCCCAAGGCTGGGGTTAAGGTGCGTAGCATGTACCTGGAAACAGAAAAGTTAGTTAGAAGAATATGACTCAAGTCGGAAAAGAATATGTCGCTGCCTTTACCGTCCCCTTATATACCTTTAGTGAAAAACTCGTTGCAGTTTTCAGAAAATCCACCTAGAGCTTCACGGAACTGCGACGGACCCCCACTATGGCATCTCGTCAATGTAGGGTTTATACCTTGGCCCAGGTGGGCCACAACCATGCCCTCTCACAAAATCCTGCCATTCACTCATATTATGCACCTTTTCAACTCGCCTCTGTCAAAAACTCTATTTCTCTCCTTCAGCATATACACATTAGACATAGACTCATCCACTATATTTCTTCGGTCTCCCAGCCGGACGATTCCAGCACACTTGCACCACCACTATACATCCGCTTTAACCAACCGACTATCATCCATCCATTCCACAATGATCAAACCATAACTCATAACAGAAACTCCATCAAATAATATATTCTCTCATTTATCCCTTTACTTCACACCACACAACTTTAACTCGTGGCTAATACGATTCTATTTCCCTCTATTTTATAAATTTCCCTTCTACAAAATCACCTAAATTACGCCCTTATGAATTGTCCATCTTGAAACACATTGTACTTGTAGATCTATACCTCTTATTCCAGACCATAGTCTCACTACTATACATTAACACAAGTAACAACATACCATCACGTAAGACCCTAGCACACTAAAGGACTTTTGTCCTATATAACATCACCAAGATTATTGGCACCCGGCCAACTCTTCCTGCCATCCACAACTTTTTCTACTACACTCTGCTTATCATCTCTGTCTCCCTTTTACATTCAACATTAATATCCTAAAATTTAAGCTCGGACACTCGTTCCAGCTACTCACCATCTAACATAACTTCACACCGAGGTATGACTATTATTATTATTATCATTATTATTATTATTATTATTATTATTATTATTATTATTATTATTATTATTATTATTATTATTATTATTATTATTATTATTATTTATTATTATTAATATTATATTATTATTATTATTATATTGATTATTTTATTATTATTATTATATAATTATAAATAAATTTATTATTTATTATTATTTATTATTATTATATTTTATTATTTATTATTATATGTATTTTTATTATTATTATTATTATTATTATTTATTATTATTTTATATATATATATGTATTATATATATATATATATATATATACATATATATATATATATATATATAATAAATATATATAATAATTATATATATTTAATATATATATATATATATATAGTATATTATATATATATATATTTATATATATAATATTATTATATATATATATATAAAAAATAAATATATATTATAGATTATAGGATAGATATATATATATATATATATATATATATATAATTCTGCCAGAGGAAAATTTTCCTAGCCGGAGAATCCGGCCTCCAGCCAAAAATCACTCAGTGCAGAATCACTAATATTATATATATAAGTATAGTTATAATAATATATATATATAAATAATTATATATATAATATATATATAATATATATATTATATATATATATATTGTTTCTAGGATTATGGGCAAAGTCCAGAGACCTTCCTCATTCCATTGGAGTTGGGGGTAGTTTGTGAGGGAGATCTAATTTAAAGGCTGACACGCCCCGACACACTTCGTTTGAAAATGTAAGTCAAAGGTGGTAGGAATAAGAGGTAAAGAGAGTAAATTCAAGACTTTACCAATGGGTGCATGTAAGATTGAGCTTAGCAGTTATGTTTGAGGTCGGAGAGTTGGATAGAGGAGGGATGAGACTGTGAAGAAAGGCGTGTCGCACGAGACCTTCTCAATGGAAAAGGTATGCGACGGAAGAGTTCAGAAGAGCGATGTCCTTTGCAATAGCTGTATAATAAAGAGAGTGACGCAACAATTTGGTGTTGTAGAGAGAGAGAGAGAGAAGAGATGAAGAGAGAGAGAAGAGTGAGAGAGGAGAAATCTGAGGAGATAGAGAGAGAGAGAGAGAGAGAGAGAGAGAGAGAGAGAGAGAGAGAGAGAGAGAGAGAGAGAGAGAGAGAGAGCTCAGGACAATTAATAAGAGGAAAAGCTTTAGATACCACCAATTCAAGAAGAGCTGTTTAAGTGAAACCACCCCAGATGTGTGAGTTATACTCCATACAGGGGCGAATGACACCCCTATAAAGAGGAAGCAGCTAGGGCGGCTTGAAGAAATTTTGAAAACTCCTCAGAACACCCAACCTCTTTTTAGAAGGTTGATTAGAAAGAGAAGTAGTGTTACCTTCCAATTAAGATCACGAGAGAAAGAAAATGAAGCACCAATAATATTAAGGACAGACGAAGGTTTGAGTTATGCTTTTTCAAAGAAAATATTGTAGTTGTGTGGAAG
>JABUQX010039577.1:25000-31179 GCA_015478945.1 Trachelipus rathkii
TATATATATATATATATATAATATATAATTATTATATATAATATATAGTATATATATATGTATATATATAGTTATATTATATAAATATATATATATATATATCATATATATATATATATTATATATATATATATATATATATATATATATATATATATATATATAGTGCCCTTTCGTAATTATGGTAAATGTCTAGGTATAAAAAATATAATTATTTATTTGTTTACTTTTAAACAGAGCACTTGACAGATAGTGAAAAGTGCTGGACTATGAAATCGGTAAAGATTTATAGGCGAAATCTTTAAATATAAATAAATATTCTTATTAAATAAGTATATTAAGTAGTTCTTTCCCGCTTTATTTGAATTAGTTACAAAAGTCCCTACGGCAGAGTGATCGAACTTGATCGGAGATGGCAATATCTTGGCAAGACGCCTAGAAAAGCAGCAAAAGTCTGACTGTCAGACTTCTGGAAAAATACGAACCTAGCCACCGCAAGTTTAACTAGCATTTACCTCGCCTTCCTGTCAAGAAAACATGCTCCTAAGCTCTAATCAAGATCAGATAAGCTCCCGTATAACTTCTATTCTTAGAAAGAAAGTATGCAAAAAACACACACTAAAGTATGTAACAGTTGAACTATCAACTACACTCAGGCATAGGAACGGTTTTTCCTCCGTTTACTATTAGAGAAAATCTTGCTGCCATTGCAAACTGCAAGTGTTTCTTTTTCCCCTTTGATCTTCTTAGGCCAAGTTATCGTAGGCGCAATAATAATACAATATATTGTGACGCCACATCATTCCTCTATCCCAGAACCTCTGGTTGGATAGATACAATTGTTCCTAGATAATTATAATTTCTTTTTTCTCAATAGACAAACTTTTATTACGTCATTAATCTTTGAAAATTGAACAGAGAATGACCATTGCCAGTTAAAAAAGCGTAACCGTTTGATAAAATAGTGGTTGGACTATTGTATCTAGACAATGGGCAAAACTAGTGTTAATGTGACGTGCACGGTAATAGTAATAGTATGTGATACATAACAAGAATCACCAATCAGAGAGCGGTATTTGTCTGTCGTCCCTAAGCCCCGCCCCTTTGTTTTTGCGTGTTGTTGTTTTTTGTTTGATTTGGTTGGTTTAATTATTGTTGTTTGATGTTGTTGCGCTGGACACACACAAACACACACACACATACATACACATATACACACACACACACACACGCACACACACACACACACACACACACACACACACACACACACACACACACACACACACACACACACACACACACACACACACACACACACTATGAGAGTTTAGGATTGACCCCATATTTTTAGTTTTTGTCGTTGTTTGTTGCACGATAATAAACAAAATAAGATTGACTACTACTACTACTACTACTACTACTACTACTACTACTACTACTACTACTACTACTATTACTACTACTACTACTACTATTACTACTTCTACTACTACTACTACTACTGCTACTACTACTACTACTACTACAGAAAATACTACCACTGTTACCACTGTAAGACGATTAAGAACAACGTATTCAATCTCAGCAGCTATCCTTGCATAAGGTTTGATATAACATACATCACGCAATTTTTGATTCACGCACCGCACTACTCTGGCTTGCATCCTCTCCAGCTCCATTCTGCCTCCACTCAGAAGTCGATCCGACTCCTTTGCTGACTAAAACTCCTTCTTCTAGTATTTACTCTGTACTTTGTTTCTTTTTTTTTCTTCGGGACCCCCAACCTGGGGTCCCTCAGACACCCTTGATGGTTCTAACACCCATAAAATTAAGTTCTGTGGGTTCGAAAACATAAAAGATATTCTACTCGGTCTATTATACGTTTTATACAGATTTCGACTCTGGTCCGGCAACGGGTCCGGTTCAGGACTCCGCAACATGAGTCCTCACAGTCTCCGTCTTCTTCTTATGACTTCTTCATCCTTCCTTTATCTTCTTCTCTTATGCAATCCATGTATTTCTCCTTTATTTCTTCTTTTTTATTCGGGAGCCCCGTCTAGAGGTCCTCAAACACCCTTGGTGGTTCGGAAACCCATAAAATCAAGTTCTATAGGTTCGAAAGCATAGGTAAAGATACCTTATTCGGTCTGTTATACGTCTGCATACAGATTTCAAGATTCGGCATCAATGCCGGTCCCGGAATACGCACCGTGATCGGCATCAAGAGTCAGCTCAGACTCTAATTACTTCGCTGAAGCATGTCAGCTGCTTATTTTTCACCTAGCTAGGGCCATATCCAAGTTAAAGGGCTCACCATCCACTTGCAGGGAGCGTAGAGGCTTGAAATCGTAGCAACTCAAGGGTGACACTACCAGCTATATGTGTTCCAAATTTGAAGGGGCTCCGAAAATTATTTCCCCATCAAGCAAGAAGGGACTATATATATATATATATATATATATATATATATATATATATAGCAGTTATATATATATATATATATATATATATATATATATATATATATATATATATATACTATTTTTCTCGCTCTCTCGCTCCCCCTCTCTCTCGCGGGCCACACTGCCTCCAGGAAGCCGGCTGCCGCCACTGGGCGATTCCACAGGTCGAGAAGAGAAGATATAGCGAAGTCGGCGCGGGGGGCGTCGAGAGCAGAGCACCCCAGAAGGAGGTGCTCTATTGTGTCTTGGGAATTATTACATCTGGTGCAGGAGGGGGGAGGTGACATTGTCTAGTTTGAATCTATATTTATATTGCATGAGTTTTGGGTGGTGACCTGATCTGCTCTGGGCGAGGTCGATTTGACCTCTTCTGGACAGCGTTTCTTCTCTAGGGGAAAGTTTTGGGGAGGGGGTGTTAAGTAATTTGTTATTTGGGCGGTTTTGTAGGTATGTGTTGGTTAGATGTGTGTGGATATGTGTAATCCATGAGCTATTGGGAGGGGGAGGAGGAATTATGTTGTAAGTGTTGTAATAGAATTGAGCTGGTGAAGAAGGGGGGGATTTTAGTCTTTGTCGGGGGGGTGGAGAGAATTTGGTGACAAGGGTGGGATGGATTACGGGTTTTCTGATAGAATTGAGTCCCCATCATCTCCAGGTGTGTGGAGATGGGGAGGATGGAAGTTTCGTCGTGTAAATGTTGGTTTGGGTGGTTTTTGTGCAGCCTGTGATAATTCTGAGAGCTGTATTTTGAGAGATTTGAAATTTATTTGTGTTTGAATTTGAGAGTGCTGGGAACCATGGTGGTGAGGCATAGTTTAGATTTGTTCTAAGGAGTTGTTTATAAGTAGTGGTGAGTGTGTGTTTCCTGTCGCTGAAGTTGTGTTGAGAAAGGGTTCTGAGGGTGTTTAGTTTTCGCTGGGTTGTGGAAGTAATTTGGTCGATGTGGGGGGAGAACGTCATGTGAGTGTCATAGGTAAGTCCTAATATTTATGGGGTTTTGTTTAATGGAAGGAGGTTGTTGTTCAGGGTGATTATAGGATGGAGGGAGGATTGGTGAAGGTCATTAGTTAAAAGTGTGATGGAGGATTTAAGGGGGGATGCGATCATTCTGTTGCAGATTAACCAATTTTCTAATAGATGTAAATATTCTTGGGTATGTTGTGTAGCTATGTTTACGTTTGGGTGTTGGGAAATATGACTGATGTCGTCTGCGTAAGTAACAAGTTTGGTTGATTGGTGGGTTGGGGTGGGAAAATCTGCTGTGAAAAAGTTGAACAAAAATGGAGAGAGAATGCGCCCTATGGGACGCCATTTTGTAATTTGATAGAATGGGAGAGGCTGTTTTTGTATAAGACCTTAGCGAAACGGTTGGTGAGGAAATTGGAGAGCCATTTTTTGTCATTATTTTCTAGGGGGGAGTGGAGGAGTTTTTGAATAAGGATGTGTGTGGAGACGGAGTCGAATGCTTTGTTTATGTCTATTGCGGTGAGTATAGATCTGTGGGAAGGGGATTGGTTGAAGCCATTAATGATGTGTAGTGTGAGGGAGGTGAATGCTGTGGTTGTAGAGTGGTTGCTTTTGAATGTGTTGGAAATCTGGGCGAGTAATGTGGTGGGAGATTTTGTTTAGTATTAATTTCTCTAGCAGTTTACTAATGGAGCAAAGCAGAGAAATTGAGCGGTAGGAGGAGGGGGAGTTAGGGTCTTTTTGGTTTGAGCTTAGGACAGAATGTTTGCTCTCAGATTGGGGTATGTAGTTAAATTGCCAAGATTTGTTGAGGATTTCTGTGATTAGGAGGATTGCTTTTTCTCCAAGGTGTTTTATGTGTAGGTTGTATATTGAGTCTAGACCTGTTGCTGTTGAATTTTTGAGGGTTTTAATGGCTTCTAATATCATGTTGGTTGTGAATAGGGGTAGGAGGGTGTGGTCTAATTGTAGTTTTCTGAGTTGTTTTTTTATTTTCCTATTATCGTGGTGGGTTGGTTTCCGAGAAATGTTAGCATAATGTTTAGCAAGACTGTCTGATTGTTGTTTTGGGGAAGGGAGGGAGTTATTGGGTAAAGATGGGGATTCGTGGGATTGTGGGAGGTTGTTTTGGAGAGTTGTTTAATTTTTTGATGACTTGCCAGGTTTTCTAATTGTCTAAGCGTGAGATGTTATTGTAAGTATCTTGGAAACCTGCTGGTAGTGTTGGTGGTTATGAGGTTGAGATTTGGGTGTTTAGGCTTGTTATTTGGTTAGAAATGTGTAGGGTAAAGTGGATTGAGTTTTCGGAGGGAGTTTCTTTGTTTAATGAGTTGGCAGATCTCGGTTGAGTTTGAGGTTGTATGATTTTCTGTGACCTTTGGGTATGGAGGCTTCTGATTGTAATGTTTAAGTGAATGATGGAGATGTGGGGATGTTGTATCGAGGATTGGAATTGGGTTAATGGTTTCGATATGGTTAGTAAATGCAGGCCAGTTTGCTTTTTTGTAGTTAGTGTACGTAGTAGTCTTTTTTTGGGGGGATTGATGGAGGGAGTTTAGAGAAATAAAAATAGGAAGGTGGTCCGAATGTAGGTCAGTAATAGTGTCCCAGGTTAGTAAGTGGTGAAGGAGGGGGAACAGAATGTAACGTCTGGGGAAGTAGGGGATTGGTTAATGGGAGGGATTCGGGTGGGAAGGTTTTTGGAATTAAGGATATTTAGGGGTTCTAATTCGTTAAGGATATGATTGCCTCGGGGGTCAGAAGGGTAGTCTTTAAACCAGGCCGTGTGGTGGGCATTAAAATCGCCTCCGAGGATGAGATTAGGTTATGTAGATAATATTGAAAGTGGGGGTGTGAGGTTGTTTGGGGGGGGAAATTTGGAGAGGTGGGGTGGCGAATATAGAGATTGAAGATATTATAAGGTGTCTTGTTCAGGAGGATGGAACAAGATTGGGATTTTATTAGTGCGTCTGGTAATAAAATGGAGGTGTCGGAAGTTGTGTAGTGGTAAGTAATGTTGTTATGGATCAGTGTTAAGAGGGAGTGTTGAGGGGTGTGGGAGGGGAGTAGATGGCGTCATAACCGTAGAACGTGGGGAGTGGGGTGTTTTTTGAGAGGGAGGATTCTTGTATGATGGCTATATGGATGTTATATTTTTAAGGAAATGGTTGAGTTCTATGGCTTTATTGGTTAGACCGTTAATATTTAATTGTAATATATTGAGTTTTAGGGGGTTAGTTGTGGGAGGGGGAGGATTTTGAATAATAATGGGAGGGTTGCAAATTGCATAGTAGAAGCCTGGGTTATATATATATATATATATATATATATATATATATATATATATATATATATATATATATATATATATATATATATATATATAAATATATATATATATATATATATATATATATTATATATTATTATTATTATATATATATATATATATATATATATATATATATATATATATATATATATATATATATATATATATAGTATAGTTATAGCATATATAGTGTTGTTATATATATATATATATATATATATATATATATATATAAATATATATATATATATATATATATATATATATGAAGCGGCGACGAAAACGCTGAAAGCGTTTCACGATAATGCGAAACGGTTAAACATCTAAATTTGATTCAAAAACAAGACGAAAACGCGAAAGCGTCACGATAAATGCGAAAACGGCTAAACACCTGAATTATCGGAACGAAGTACAAC
>JABUQX010039578.1:0-22136 GCA_015478945.1 Trachelipus rathkii
AATATCCAAATGGGTGATATCCATATTTGAGGGTTATGATTAGTCAGCAGAAAATGGGTGTTAGCATAAGTGAATTACAGAGATCATAATTCCATTAGCTCGTTTCTTTTTGTTTCGCCTAGTTGTATTCCATGCAAAAGAATGTCTACACAAAATTCTATCTTAACCATCCATAAACTATTCTTCCACATGCTAAAAACATGAACCTCAAGGAACAGAATTAGGAGAATGATCATCTTGGCAAAAAAGCTATTAGAGACTAGAGTTTAACTTTGATTATTATGGTCTAATGTAAATCTTCTTGAAGAACTTTATTTTTTACTTTATAGCGGTGTTTGTGTTTCTGAAAGGAGCGGACCTCACCAAACAGGGGCATATCGTCAACTGCCAAACGGAAGACAGAAAACTCTGCCTCCTATCCTTTAAGGCTTATTCCAGACGAAATCAAGGCAAGTGGAACCCACCTGCACGTTAGCAGCCCGTTGATACTCCCACTGAAGATCGCACTTAATAATGGATCATGTTTGCTTAGTGTTAGCTCCACATGAGTAAAAGATTTTATATAGAAACAAACAAAACAACTAACATAATTGAAATGAACTAAGTTATACTAGAATTTGGAAAGGAAAGAAGAAGAATTAATTTTTTATTTCCAAGTAAACAATAATTAAACTGAAATAAAAAAAACAATAAATTAGTTATTTAAGTGCTTGCCTCAACCAATCCAAATATTTTTCGCAACTACTTTTTATAGTTCATTTTACTTGTGATTAAAGTAACTAAAAAAAGGTCCATATATGACCTACACACACAGGTCTTTCAAATTTAATTTTCTGACTGAACATAGTGAATTAAGCATTCAATATCAGACATTTATTTCAAATATAAATTTGGGATTCAATGTTATATATATGCGCCGGTGCGTAAACGTCCGAAGACGTTCGAAGAAAAAAGAAAAACGCCAAAAATAACTCTTGATAAGCTACTCCATTATATATATTAGTTTATATATATATTATATATATATTATATTATATATATATTTATATATATATCTATTATATATATATATTATATATATAATATATATATATATATATATATATTATATAGTATATATATATATATATATTTAATTGCTTCCTTGTGAAATTCGAATTAAAAAAAACCTCCCCCCCTTTAGATTTATCCCTGCCGGCGCCCATGCGGTGCACCCCTATTTGAACGAGTTTTTTCTCGTATTAAAGTATCGGAACTTTAAAATTTCGTTCAAACTTCCGGACTTTTGTAAATTTAATATGTAATAAAGAAATTATAAATTCATAAATTATTATTAGAATAAGTCAAATACAATATTAAGTTTTAATTTTTTTACATAAATAAGTCAATTAAAGTTCCTTACTTTAGCTATAATATAAACTTTATAAAGTATGAAATATTATGAAAAAAGCTTAAACAATTAAAAAAAATGGCAAAAATCTAACCGTTTTCTTTGAAAAAATATGTATTTAATAGGAAACTACTTTGAAAAGTGTCCTAATTAGTTAATTATTATTATATTTTTATTATTATTATTATTATTATTATTATTATTATTATTATTATTATTATTATTATTATTATTATTATTATTATTATTATATTATTGAAATTTAATATGAATTTGATTTTTTTCTGTTTTTTTTTTATTTTTAATCTTCATTTTCAATTATTCTAATTTTTGGAAGTATTTTCTCTAAAATAAAAAACCTGCTTCGGCCACTATATATATAATATATATTATATATATATTATATATATATATATATTATATTATATATATATATAATATATATATATTATATATATATTAATATATTAATATAAAAGCTTTTATAAGGTTCCCACATAAGGCTGATGAAGAAAGTTATTTCAATGTGGTATAGGTGGAGGTACATGGTTAGATTAAAGAGTGGTTGTGGTAATAGAAAACAGTGTGAACAACTAAATGGCAATAAGTCATCATGGGAAATAGTTAAGAGTGGTGTCCCACAGGTTCAGTGCTGGGCCACTATTGTTCCTCATATATAAATGATTTAGACCAGGGACTTAAATGCAAGGTTTTAAGTTTGCAGATGATCCCAAAGTGGCCAACTCAGTTAGGAATAGTGAAGGAATGTATAAAGATTCAAATGATCTTGATAAACTCTTGGTGGGCCAGATAGTGGTAAATGACTTTAATAGTAAAAAGGTAAGGTTCTTCACTAGGTTTCTTCTCAAATTAAAAGTTTTTAAACTAGATATGAATGGGGGATTTGGCTTGAGTCTGTGGACAAGAAAAAGATTAAACAATTTAGGTGTGATATAAGCAGTAATTTTGAAAGTAGCTAATCAGTGTTTGGAAGCAAGGAATAAAGCTAACAAGATGCTGGGCATAATAAATCGCTATGTTGTTTACAAGAGCAAAAAAGTAATAAGTAAACTGTAATAATAAGCTATGTTATGCCAATAATACAGTATTGTGCACAAGTTTGGGCCCTTTATTTATAGAAAGACTTAGATATGCAAGAGAGAGTGCAACGTAGATCAACAAGGATGATTTCTGGGTTTGAGGGTACGAGCTATGAGGAGAGCCTGAAGATGTTAGGAATGTTTTTGTAGAAAGGCGATTTCTCAGAGGGGATAGATACAAGTCTACAAATTTTTACATCTACGCCGTAATACGGAGAACAAAAATTCTCATAGTAAGAGCACGACGGAGACCGAGGGGATAAACAAGAAAATTAAGAAGAAAGCATGCCATCTTGATATAAGAAAGCATTCTTTCAGCAATAGGGTTGTTAAATTTTGGAATGGTTTGCCACAGGAGGTTGTATAATTGTATATTTATATATAAAATTTATATATATTATCAAAAAATTTCTTTTCATTTTTTGATAGAAGTGGCTCTTGGCGCCACCGGACTATTTTTAGTTTCTTTGCACTAAAATTACTTAAAAAATTTAAATGTGTATTTACCTTAAATGTTCTTCTTCTTGTTGTAGACAAAATTTTGGAGACGTAGCGCCTCGGAGGTACCCCCTAAAAACGCTTTATATACTTTTAGTAATTTGCAATTAATAATGAATGCGATTATCATTATAATGAAAGACAGGAAAATCCAAAAGGGTTTGAAAAGGTTTCCTTTTTCATAAACAAGGACATTTTAATCCTTTTAAAGTAACTAATTTTCACAGAGTAACTTAAAATCCAAACAGTTTTACTGAGGCCATTTTCATAAACAATAGATATGAAATATTATTGTAATAAGCCGTGATATAAACTTTAAGACACTTATTGTTTGTCTATATTAATTTTATTGTACTTAATACTGTGTACAATTTTATTAAGTTAATGAGAATCAATCTCAACTTTAATGAACCCGAATACTTAAATATTGACAACAGTATACGTGTTCACCAGTTAAATACTGAAAGATTACTGAAGTTTTTACTGATTTTGGGGAAGGCTGTGACCATCCCGCGCTTTGATATGATGAAATTTTAAGCCTTTATTAATGACTCATAATACTGATATTTTTATACTGTGGTCTTAATTATAAAATGACCAATATTTAATAGTTTTCTAAATAAATTTTCATACACTCCGGGCAGAGGATTGCTTCAAAAGAGAAGCAATACCCTACCTTTGAGTTTACTTTAGCTGTGTGCTTGCGTTTCCTTTAATGGTTTACTTCATTTAAAAACAATTTTTTTTTTTTACTTTTTCTTTTTTATTTAAAAACTTTAATCTACCTTAAAATTACCCTAAACCAAACTTAATATTACCTTAAACCTAATTTTACTACTTTATTTATGCAATTTATTATAGATTTGACAAATTGGCTTGCATAAACTGCCTCTGTTTAAGAGCAGCTTTTCTCTGAGGTCTTATTGTATTGGCATTACTATCATTATTATTTATTATGATTGTTACTTTAGCCTTAAAGCTAGCACGAAGTTTTTTAAGTTTATTAAAATTTACAGGTGTTGTATGTACAGGTGTTACATTTGATAAACTACCACCTCCTGTATTTAATTCGAGGGGGTAAAGGTTACTGATGGAATGCAACCCTATTTCACCAGAACCAGTTTTTAATTTTACTGATCTGATGTTATTATCGTGACCTACTATCACATCCATCACTCTGCCCAATTTCCAAAATGGACGTGGTTTATTGCTGTCTTTTATAAGAACCACATCTCCCACCTTTACTTTATCTTCCCAAATACCCTGAAACAAGTGTCTAGACCGCTCCCGGAGACTTAGGAGATACTCCTCATGCCACAAACGCCTGAACTCTTCATATAGTTCATTTTGCTTTATGAGGGTAGAATCCAGTACCTCCTTGTTGGGTGCACTGCCCATCTGATATTCTACTGTATCAAAATTACTTTTAAATATTAAATTACTGTTAAACATTACTTTCAAAAAACAATTGGGCGTTATTGCCTCCAACTCAGAGGTACCAGATCTATAGGTTAGGGGTCTGGAATTGATGGCATTTTCTATGTCAGACAGAGTGGTAAGAAGCTCAAAATAAGTCACTTTACTTTTTCCCACAGCTTTGTACAGACACTGTTTCATTACTTTTATTAACCTCTCCCAATGGCTGCCTTGCCAAGGAGAGAAGAGGTTAATTTTTACATGTTTGATCTGATTTTTATCAAACTCCTCCTTGAAAGCATCAGTATTAAAGGACTCTTCTATTATTTTGCACCCTTTATTGAAATATAATGCATTGTCACTATATATGTAAGATGGTATACTAAATTTATTACAAAACCTTTTAAAGGCTAACAGAAAGTCAGAGGTGTTCATAGAGGGTACTAGTTCTAAGTGTACAGCTCTGATGTTTAAGCAAGTGAAAATTAAGATGTACATTTTCTCTAACTTTGAGGTGTTGTTTTTGACATATACATGAGAGGTGAAATCAATACCTGTGTGTTGGTAAGGTTTTATAAGATTCATGTGTGTTCTTGGTATGTCAGTGAAACGTGGGTACCTGTAAGAAAGAGCATTGTACTTCTTGCATGTAATGCATTCCAATAATACAGATCTTACAGCAGCTCTACCCTTAGGTATCCACACACCTTGATTTCTGATGTAATTAAGAGTAGTACCAATGCCAAGATGCTTTACTTGCTCATGAGCATATTTAATAAATAGCAATGTAAAGTCATGATTTCTTCCCATTAATATAGGATTAGCTTGTTCATAGCTGATAAGAAGAGCCTTATTAATCCTGCCCTTGCTTCTTAAATAGCCTTTTTCGTCAAGGAAAAGATTTAAGTTTAAAACCAAGGGGAGGAATTTCTGAATCTTTCAAGGAAGCTACTTTTACTTTTTGTTTATAATCTTTCAAAAATTTAATTTCATTAGCAAAGGATTGAATTTGATTTATTTTAAGCCAATACCTTACTGATTTTTGCTGGTAATCAACATTTATTTTAATTTTACTAAGCCATTTAAAAATCCAGGCAGTGATTCTTAAGACTTTTCGATAGCATGAATATTTACTTAAATCTAAAATACTAATACATGTATTTTCTAATATATTTACATTTACCATTAATAGAGGTAAAGACTCTTGTGGCACACTCAGCATAGGATACTTGGGCCAATTGTCTAAATCATTAGTTAACCAAACAGGACCATGATACCACAGAGCAAATATTTCTTTAAACTTTTTAAAAGTTAAACCCCTAGTTAAAAAATCACCAGGATTTTCTGCTGTATTTACATACTTATAATGCACATTTAATTTATACTTGTTACAGATGGAAGTAATTAACCCATCCATTTCATTTATTCTATTTTTTAAAAACTTAGATTTTACTTTGGTTTGTCTGGTTAATAAGCAGCTCAATACTACTTGAGAATCCACAGCAATATTAATGAACTCAAAATAAATATTATTGTATGCTTCCAGAATATTTGTAAGCATTTCAAGGCCAAAATAACCCCCATCAGCTCCAGGGAAGGAATACTTAACTCCCTAGGCCTATTGGCAGGAGCTACCTTGGCTTTAGCAAATATAAAGGAGCTTTTGTTATCATCATCCACTCCATAACATACAAATCCATAAACACTATCGGAACTGTCACAAAAAAGGTGCAAGCCATACTTATTTCCTTCAGAAAGAGCCCTCCTAGGTATTGCAATCGTATCCAGATGTTCACAATTACTGCGTATTTTATACCATTCCTTCAGTATCTCATCAGGCACTTTCTCATCTCAAGCTAATTTTTGCTGCCAACTTGTCTCATCAACAATTTACCCTTTACCAAAATAGGAAGAGCAAAGTTAAGAGGATCGAAAAGCTTGGAAATCTCAGACAACAATTGACGCTTGGTTGAAATACTCTCCAGATATTCTACTTTATTGATATGCATACAGTCAGTCACCACATTGAAACTATATCCCAAGATCTTTTCACAACAACTTGAATGTTCTACAAAGGAGTTTTCTTCCTTGAACTTAACACGCAAAGCATCCGAGTTGCTATTCCAAGATCTCAAGATAAAACCCCCTTCTTCCATTCGTTTCTTACATTGATGATATATACCTACTATCTCACTTTCTTCTTGCATGCTTGTAAATATTAAATTATCCACATAGAAGCCTGAGGATAATATTTCAGTACATCTATCATGTGGATACTTAGAAGCATGATATTTCATAATATAATGCAATATAAATGGGGAAGATGTAAACCCAAATATTAAAGTGAGGTACCTATAAGCTTCTAATTGCCCGTTGTTAAACCACAAGAAAGTGAACCTATTCATGTCCACTTCATCCTTTAACCTTATCATCAAAAATGCCTGTTTTACATCGCTTATCACAACAGTACGATTCGTTCTGAACACAAGTAGCAACTTTAAAAGTGAATTCATGAGGTCATAACCACTGTAAGCAGCCTCATTCAAAGATGGAAGAGTTTTATTACTTTTAAGGGAACAATTAAAAACTGGTCTTATTTTAGTGGTTACTTGTTCTGATTGCCTTATTATAGGGCGATGAGGAATGAATTTATATTTACAAATATCTGAAGGATCATTAAAATTTATATTTACTTTTTCAATTATTTTATCATTCAGTTGACTTTCAAAGACTTTATTGTATTCATTTATTAAATTATTTTGAGTTAATTTATTAAACACTCTATTAGCTATATTTAAAGATATTTTAAAATTATTAGGAACTAATTCTATTTTGTCTTCATACCAAGGAAGGCTTACATGATAATGGTTGTCTTTGAAAATCATATTCTGATTAAATAATTGCACTTGACATTTATCTACAGTGTTCAGAATGTCCTCGTCCTGTTTGATACCTAAAGATTCCATGCTAAACAGATTTTCCAAGCCATTGTCAATATCAGAATCCAAAAACTGTTCAATAGGATTGAAATAACTTTTGGATGGTTCTAACACGAAATACACTTGTGTATTCAGCCTTCTGTTATTACATTCAGAATCATTTTTAGGAATTATGGTATTATTTGTTTCAACTTTTGACTGAGTATGAAATTACTAACTTTATTACTTTTTCTGGTTTCAACCAAACGTACAATTTGTTCTCTACTTAAAAAATTATAAATATTACCTATTGGAATTAATTTATTATCACCAATATTTAAACAATGACCACTTGCAAAAGGTACAGTCTGAAAGGATGGAAACAAGTCTATAATTTCTATGCCAAGTAAAACATCTACTTTAATATGACTATTTATATTAGAATTATTAAAATTACTGTCTGCAAAATTTAAACCATTACGTTTCATATTATTTATAACATCTGAAATGCCATCTACTTTATAATTTATATTTAATTCATCATCTATAAGAAAAGGAATGAAAACTATTCTTTTAAAAACTCTTACACCAATTAATGTTTGATGAAACTTTTTAATTTTAGAGCCAATGAAAGTTTGAACCTCATATTCTATTATAGGAAGACTATTTACATTAGGTATTAGTTTTTCAGCAGCTTCTCTTGAAATATAAGACCTACTACTAGCTGTATCTATCAAACATCTTAAAGTTTTTTCATTACCATTGAAAACCATATTTAAAGAAGTGGTAGGTGGAATATATTCATTCTCTAAACTTTGATGAAAAGTTATGCAATGATTGGTCGTTGTATTTACCACCTCATTTTTATTAACATTACACAATGGTTGTATGTGTGATCTACTTCCACATTTACACGGAAACCTCATTTTATTATTATTACCAAAACACTGTGCTTGCGGATGGTTACCAGCACACTGTTCACACAACCCCAACTCTTTAATTCTATTAATTCGACCTTCAAAATTGTTGTACACAGGACATAGTCCTAAAGAATGTGGCCCAGAACATAATTTACACTTTTTTTCAACCTCTTTTACCTTACTTGAGGTTTGAAAATTTGCCAAAGAATGCTGTTTACTTGTAGCATTATTTTGAGATGTTTTTTCTTTTTGAGGAGTAACAGGTGTACTTTTACTTTTAAATTTGAGTTTGTCACCTACTGTTCTTTCTGAGGAAGAACTAGTACATATTAAAGCCTTTATTATATCCTGATAATTTTCAAGAACTTCATTTATGTCAGGATAATTATGACCTACTTTTCTTATTCAGGTCCTTCAAAAATACTTTAGGTAGCTTTTTTACTACTATATGTGACAACAAGCAACAGCCTGGACTCTTTGTGATGGTAAAATCCAATTTATGCACTTTAAGATCGTAAATAATAGCCCTGATTTTATTTAATGCATTTTTTAAGGATAAAAAATCTTTATCATATTTGGATTCTATATTAATAGCTATCAAAGAGGCAAACAAGTCATTTGTTATAGTTGTTACATCCAAATATTCAGCTTTCAACAATTCTAATGCTACTTTATAATGTTCTGGTATGATAGATAAATGAGACACAATACTTAAGGGATAGTCCCTCAAAAAGCTTAAAAGGTACATTAATTTAACAGAATCATTAAGTTTAGGGTTATTTCCAACCACATTCATAAACTGATTTAAAAAAACTTGAAAACTAATTTTATTCACATCACCATCAAATACTGCACAACTCATTGTGGGCAATTTTACATTAGTAGTGTGATCAATGTTATTTAAGGCTTCCACAAAACTATCAGAAATATTAGGTTCTGTTGTAGCAGTCTCTTTACTTAAAATAAATTCATTAAAAACACTTAATTTAATTTCTAATTCTAAATAATAATCACTTTGACTTTCTATTTCAGAGTCCATATTTAGGCCTTCAAGCTCAGATTCCATCAAAACATCAATCATGCTTTCATCATATTCTTTGATTTTTAATATCAATTTATTTATTTCATTTATTTGAGATTTGCAGAAAATAATTCCCAAACTGTCATTAGTTTTCAATTCATTTAATTTATTTACTATTTTAGTAATACGAGTCTTTATATTAGACCTTAACTTTTTAAATTTGACAAAATTGTCCATTTTGTTCCAAAAATTCAAAATTATTTACTTAAAAAATGCCTGATATTGTGTCACCAATATGAATCAAAAAATATATAGGCCTACAACTACCCTAGGCCTTCAAAAAACTTTTGTCAAAAACTGAATTTCAGCTCTAAGGTAGCCTATATTACAAACACTATTTTGCTATTTTATTAATTAAACCATTTTTTTTTTTAAAGGAAACACAACCACACAGTGTTATTGTTATTATTAAACATTAATTACTACAATTAATTATATTATTAAAATAATTAAACCTAAAAAACAATCTTGAAAAATTTATCAAAACGCACTCAGAATTTGTTTGTTTACATTTATTGACAAAATATCGATTATTATCGATTAATGAAAGAACGATATTTCTATCTATTATTCTATCGATCTTAAATAAAATATCGATTATTACAAAAAATAATTGAAACCGATCCAACTCCTTTGGAATTTTCCTCTCATTTAATTTTGATGCAATCTTTTTGCGCATGCGTAAGACTACGTTTTAACTTTCGAAAATGTTTAAGTTATGAAAAAAGTTTAACTAATAAAATTTTCAAATCACTTTTTAAAGGTAAATAACTTTTCATTTCACTAATAATTCACTTGATGAATAAATAAAAAATGTTAAGTACATTAGTACATTTTCAAAAATGACGGTTTAATTATTGAAAATTTTTCAAAATGGCGATCCTATAGATCGAAACCTTTTCAAAAATATCAAAAAATTTCTTTTCATTTTTTGATAGAAGTGGCTCTTGGCGCCACCGGACTATTTTTAGTTTCTTTGCACTAAAATTACTTAAAAAATTTAAATGTGTATTTACCTTAAATGTTCTTCTTCTTGTTGTAGACAAAATTTTGGAGACGTAGCGCCTCGGAGGTACCCCCTAAAAACGCTTTAAAATACTTTTAGTAAATTTGCAATTACTAATGAGATGCTGATTATCATTAAATGAAAGACAGGAAATCCAAAAAGGGTTTGAAAAAGGTTTCCTTTCTTCATAAACAAGCGGACATTTAATCCTTAAAGTACTATTTTTCACAGAGTAAGTTAAAATCCAAACGTTTTACTGAGGCCATTTCATTAAACAATAGATATGAAATTTATTGCAAATAAGCGTGATATAACTTTTAGACACTTATTGTTTGTTATATTAAATTTTATTGTACTTAACTCCTGTGGTAAATTTTTAAGTTAACTGAGAATCAATTCACTTTATGAAACCCGAATAATTAAATATTGCAACAGTATCCGTGTTCACCAGTTAATACTGAAGAGATTACTGAGTTTTTACGATTTCGGGGGAACGGCTGTGGAACAATCCCGCGCTTTGATATGGATGAAATTTTATAGCCTTTATAATCGACTCATAATACCGAATATTTTTATACTGTGGTCATTATTATACAAACTGACCAATATTCTAATAGTTTTCTAACATAAATTTCATAATATCATGATATATATATATATATACTATATATATATATATATATATATATATATATTATATATATATAATTAATATATATATATATATATATATATATATATATATATATATAATTATATTTATATATATATTATATATATTATATATATATATATATATATATATATATATATATAATTATATATTATATATATATATTATATATATATATAATATATATATAATATTATATATAATATATATTATATATTATATATATTAGGACTGTTATTTAGCTATTGTAGTTTTTGATATTTTTTTTGTTTTGTTTTTTCTTATTTTCGAAGTCATATGATCCTAACATCAATTTAGAGTGGTGACGGGGCATGAGTCAAATATATAGGACCTGTTCGTTTTACGTCCGTCAGTTTTTATTTGTTTTTTGTTTTTTAACTAAAGGAAACCCAAGGGTAAACCGAAACGATCGCAGGAGCCGGGGTCTCCGGTCTTATCCGGGGAACGACGGGTAGGTAATATTTCCCCCCTCCGGGGAGGGTCCCGGACCCCGCTTCTTTGGTATTTGGGTGTGCGGGGGTTCTCCACCCTCCCTACGCTGTCTGAAACGTCCCCCCCTCTGTCCCCGTCGGCTTTTGCTTCCCCATATATTTTTTTTATTTTTTTTTTTTTTTTTTCACATTTTTGTAATAAGCTCTATCTGCTCACTCCAAAAATGTAATTGTTTTCTCTAAGTGTGCTACTTTTCGAGATATTTCATATATATATATATATATATATATATATATATATATATGTATATATAATATAATATAATAAATTACTATATATATATATAATATAATATATATTATATATATATATATATATTTCATTATGTAAATAAGCTTTATACGCTGATTCCTAATATGTAATTGTTTTTTTCTGTAAGTGCGTACCTTTCGAGATATTTTATTTTTTTGAAATTTTTTTTTTTACAATGTGATTTTAAAAAAAATTATTTAAAATATTTTCCTAACTTATTTGAATCAATGTCAAGTCCCACTTAAATTCGTTATTAGTTCCTATACGGCAATATGTTTAAATAAAAAAAAAAAAAAAATCAAAAACTGACTGAGGTCGTAAAACATAACAGGGCCTATAGATATACTAATATATATATATATATATATATATATATATTATATATATATAATAATATAATATATTATATTATATATTATATATATATATATATATAATATTATATATATTATATATATATATATGATATATAATAGAAACAGGTAGCGACACACCACGACAATGTCATTGTTTATTTGAACGTTTCGTGCTCTTCTGGGCACATCATCAGCACTATCAAAAATTACAATAAAAATAAATAAAAAACCAAAAATTAAAAATTAAATTAAAAAAATTAAAAAATTAAAAAAGAATTAAAAATTACAAATTATAACCTAGTTTTACTAACCTTCGAAGTCAGAAGCTAAAGACAAATTGAAAAATATATTAACTATGATCTCTATTTAATACTAGTGATGCACCGATACCTGTATCGGTATCGGTATCGGTGGTATCGGTCGATTTTCAGTAGTTTTTGTATTATATATTAATAAATATATATAATATATATATATATATATATATATATATATTATAATATATATATATATATATATATAGTATATATAATATATATATATATATATATTATATATATAAATATATATATATAAATATAAATATATATATATATACACTATATATAATAAATTTATATATATATATATATATTATATATATATATATTATTACTATATATATATATATATATATATATATATATATCCGTTGTCCCGCATTGGTGCAGGGTGGTGTTGGTAGTTGAAAGGTTTTGAGCTTATCAACACCATTCGCGAAAAGTACGATTTGTAGAAAGGGGTTTTCAGCCCCTTCCTATCAGACAAGAGAATCTAAAAATTTTCATTCCAATGACTCGAACGACTTCGGGAGCGCAGCTTCACCTTTTTAGAAATTACAGTTTCAAATTTTCTTTTCCCTTAATTTTGCATTTAATATATATATATATATTATACTAATATATTAATATATATATATATTTATATAATATATATATAATAATATATATATATAATATATATAGATATATATATATAATATTAATTTATATAATATATATATATATACAGTAATATATTATATATATATTATATATTATATTATATATTATTATATATTATATAATTATATATTATTATATATTATAATATATATTATATAATATATATATAAATTACTACTCCAATAACATATGACTGATAATTTCCGTATCTATCTGACCTACTGTATGTTAGACATTTTCGTTTTTTGCATTTGTGCTTACGAACAGTAAGAAATGCTGAGTTTGCTTTCGTTTTTTGTCAAACGTATGCAAAATCGTGACAATGCCTCACCGACTAAGGAATTTCCTTAATTTACAAGGTGCTATTTTCCCGTGCTTAGCGAATTTAAGCACGTTCTTACGAAAAATATAAACAAACAAGATTTCGGCCTGGTAGTCTTTGATTTGATGAAGATGTTTCATTCAATAAATTTGCTTTAAATAATTCTTCCAAATGATAAAACCTTCATCACAATAGTTGGATACATTATTTGTAATATAAACCTTTTGTTATTTTTTTATTTTTGTACACAAAAGTAACTTTTATATGAAAAGGCGCGTTTGTGCACAAAATTCGTGCTTAAACTGGGTAAGCATTTCTTATCGATCGTAAGCACAAATGACAAAAACGAAAACGGTCTTAATATAGCCGTTTTACGTTTTTGCCATTTGTGCTTACGAAACGTAGAAATGCTCAAGTTTGCGTTCGTTTTGTCAAACTTAGCGCAAAATCGTGAAAAATGCTCACCAAACGTAAGGAATTTCCTTAATTTTATAAGGTTGCTATTTCCTGTGCTTGCTGAATTTAGCGTTCTTACAAAATAATGTCTAACAAAAAAATGGCGGCGGTGGTACCGTTGAATTAACTGAATATTTAATTCAATAAATCAACTTTAAATCTAATTTCTTCCAAATCAATATACTCCATCACAATAGTTGATCAATTATTTGTAATATAAACTATTCTCATTTTTTCTTCTGTTATCCCAAATCTAGTGGTCCTCTCAGCATGCCTGATTCCCATGTTTATGAACAAAGTAAACTACGTAAGAAATCATGTTCGTTTTATGCAGGCAAATGTCGTGCGAACACTGTGGTAGCATTCTTACCGACAATCAGCACAAATAGCAAAAAACAAAAAACGGTCCTAAATTTATACTGTGATATATATTATACTATATATATTATATATATATATAATATATATAATATATATATATTTATTATATTCTATATACTTTATATATTATTTATATATAATCTTATTTAGTTATTCTTTATATATATATATATATACAATAAGATATATATATATTATATATATATATTGTTACGTTGAGCGTAACGGAAGAATCATCAGAAGGCTGAATCAGTAATACAATTTTGGTCAGCGGTCAAAATCTATTTCGAAACAATATACATAATTAATATATGGAAAAGAATTAACAATAATAATAATAATAATAATAATAAAAATAATAATAATAATAATAATAAAAATAATAATAATAATAATAACAAAATGAGATATAAAAGTTACGCCTGAGAATTCAGTTTTCTGTTATATTTTTAAGGGAAACTATTACATAAAATATATAAAAATTTTGAACATAAGTTTTTTAGAATAGCCAATAATTTATAAAAAGTTATTAAAATGTAAATAATTATAATGTATAATAAAGATTATTTTATATGTAATGTTTTTCACTAACATCAGCATGCAGTACAAAATAGAATTATTTAGATACACGAGATTCAATATGATACACAGGAATTAGGTTTAGCAATAAACGTACCTTGCTAACAATCGAGAGGAAAATTATTGTCACGAAAGATTTAATGGCACAAAATGATATCAAAGAAGCCAGTGGTGCTTCATAAACAAATGTGAAAGGATTTGGTAAAAATGTTTCTAAGATTACACTGATCTTGGCACTTTTTGACGAAAGGTTTGAAATGCTTCGTTGAGGAGAAATGGCGGCTGTTGTTCTAACGAAGAAAACGAGATTTTCTAATCACGTGACGAGGAAGACAACAATAATGAAAAGGAAGAAAGCGGAAGGTAATATGGCTCCCCCCCCGAACAGCGGAGCGTCGAGAGGGATTAAGGTGAAAAGCGAACCACTGGACTCGTAATGTTTCGTCCAGTAACGCCGATGTGGAACAGGTGACAAGACGGGTAGGTTGGCAGGGAAATGCGGGGTTCTGGATCGGAGGAGGGAATCGTATTGGAAGCAGGAGGGCCCAGGAGGTGTCTGCATCGGACAAGGAGGCGGAGATTTGTCGTAGCGCAGGGGGGCGCCTGAAGGTAGCTGCGAAGTAGTGACAATAGCTGAGGGAGTTGGCAAGGGTCAGGTTTCGGTTGGACGAACAAGTTGATGTAAAAAGCAGGATGGCATAAGGTCGAATTATCATTGCGAAGTAGAGGTAGAGGATGCCGGGGCGTGCCGAAGATGGAGAAGGAGTGGTGGAAGAAGCGGGATCATGTTCGAAATAAGCCGGTTTGATTTTCCTATCAACGGAGGATATTTTCTGCTTTGCTCACCCTTTCTTGAATGTAAGCAACTTTCGAATAGCAGTTTTCATATACGAGGAAGTGTCCGTCATAGCGCGGGCTCTTGCAAGGGGCTTACGGGTGTGAATTCATGCCGAATTAATACATGAGAGCAAGTCTCCAAATCCGCAGGCATGTGGTTGGACGGGGAGGATGGCGTGGAAACGACGCTTCCATGCTCAGTACAAATTTGAAGAAGGCGAGCAAGGAAGGTGTGGCTGGCATCGTAGTTTTGGAGAAAGGAAGGATAAACTCACCGCGGTATTCGGCATGGGGGCCATAGAACGAGCTCACAGTGAGCATAATTGAGGTCTTCTTTAAAACCGAGGTTCTGATACCGAGTAGGACAAGAGGAAGAGTGTTTCGGACCAATTGTCCGTTGTTCCATGGGCCATAGAGACAAACAGCTTTTAGCTGCCCGTGGAAAAAACCTCTCTTATGAGGCCTTGAAGCTTTGCGGGGTGAATAGCTGCAAGAGCGAAGGCGCTTAGAGCCGATTAAAGTCATAAGGTCCTTCCAGAGGTAAGACTCAAACTGCCTACCCTGGTCTGTGGACACGGTCGAGGGAGTGCCAAACCTGGCTATCCAGTTGTACAAAAATGCCTGAGCAATTGTCTCGCTAGAAGTATCACGCAAGGGAATGGCTTCTACCCATCGGGTGTATCTGTCTATGCACGTTAAAATGTGTGTGAAACCATTTGAAGGTGGTAAAGGGCCGACAATATCAACGTGCACCTGGTCAAAGCGTTCACCAGGGGGAAGAAATTGCTGAAGAGGTGCGACAGTGTGCCTGTGCACTTTGGATTTTTGGATTTTTGACAGTTGAGACACTGCGTTGTCCACTGTTTAACATCCTTTAGTAAGGACGGCCAAACGAAATGCTTACCTATCTTGACTTGACTACCTTTTACCCCTGGGTGCGACACATCGTGAATGGTGTGAAACACCTTTCTACGCATGGGGGTAGGTACGACTGGACGAGGATGTGCTGAAGAGACATCGCATAACAAAGGGGGAAAACCAAAAATTTCTACAGTTTGAATGTCGTAGGAAGAAGCACTAGGAAAAACAATCTCTTCGAGCTGCTGCAGACGAGCCATTTCAACGAAATCAATGTCTGGTAAAGGAGAGATAGCGTTAATTCGGGATAGAGCATCGGCAGGAATGTTGTCTTTTCCTTTTATATGGCGGATATCAGTTGTGAATTGGGCAATGAACTCAAGGTGGCGGGCTTCACGAGGTGACTGTTTCACTGTGGAAGCTGTAATGGCATGCGTGATGGGTAAATGATCAGTTACAACATGGAATTCCCGACCTTCTATGAAGTAACGGAAGTGCTTAATAGCTAAATAAATTGCGAGAAGTTCCCTTCCAAATCGCGCTATAATCCTTGTTTCAGCGGCTGGAAACTTTTTGAAAGAAGCTAAAATGGACGCCATTCGTTATCAATAAATTGTTGTAGCACAGCCAGCTGCGAAGTCTGAAGCGTCGGTGTTGATTCTAGTCGGGGCAGTGTTCAAGATGGAAATATAAGTAAACGGGAAGCGGCAAGCGCTTCCTTGAGGCGGTGAAGGCATTAGTTGTCTTAGGCTCTCGTTTCCATCTACAAGTGACAGATAGCAGAAGAACCTTTACGTGGATGCTTAAGAAGTGCGTGGAGAGGAAGGAGAATTTTAGCAGCGGACGGAATGAAGCGATGGTAAAAATTTACCATGCCTAAGAAACGACGAAGTTGACGCTGTTTTACGGGTTTCGGAAAGTCACGAATCGCTGCCACACGATCCTCAAGAGGACGAATACCGTCGGCAGAGATTGTATGTCCGAGAAAGGTTAGAGATGAAACTCCAAATTCACATTTGGAAGAGTTGATGCATAGACCAAATTCACTTAGTCTGGTAAAAACTTGCCTGAGATGTGATGTGTGTTCTTCTGGAGAAGCACTGGCAATCAACAAAGTCCGTCATTAGCGCGAAAACGAAAGGGTAAAACCACGTAAATACGAGTCTAGAAGACGTTGGAATGATTGACTAGCATTTCGTAAACCGAATGGCGTTCGAAAGAAAAATTCTAAAGGCCGAAAAGGAGTGATAATGGCAGTCTTATTGGAATGTCGTCCGGATTGACTGGGAATTTGAAAAATGCTCGAGATTAAGTCAATTTTTTGAAAAGATGTACAGACAGCAGAGGTGGGATTGTGAAATCCCTGTAAATGAGGTACAATTATAGCCGGTCCGGGCGGGTGATTGCATTTAGGCAGCGATAATCGCCGGTCGGGCGATAGTCCCCATTTGGTTTGAAGTCCATATGCAAGGGAGGGCATAGTCAGACTTTTGAAGGTCGATGATACTTCTGCTAAGAGAGATCGATTCAGCTTTCCGCAGCTTTGAGTTTATTGTGCAAGAACGTACTACTAGAGAATGGGGTCTGCCGGAAGTTTTCAATGTGTGAACAAACTTATGTTTTCACAGAGGAACTTGGAGACTTCGGGGGGGAAACAAAAAAAAAGAAAAGAAAGCTCTGGGAAAACAGTAATTAATGAATAGATTCAAACATTATTAGATGGGAAAGATGTATGCCGGATGGATGCGGATCACGGATACAGAGCGGAAGAGCAAAATGGAGTCTCAAATCAAATAAATGACGGTGTGATGTGCATGTCACAAGAAGGTTGAAGTGGGAGAGAAGAAAAGTCGCACTAATATTGGTACTGTTACGTTCGGCTAAAGTCGTGGGGCAGTCCATATAAATTCAAGACGGAACGCAGACGTTAATGGAGGTCGTTTGGTACCATAAGTTTAATGTTGTGCCATGGCGGGCGCGTAAAGAGCCAGATGGTTCTGGAAGCTTGTTTTTTTTCTCCGAGGATGGAAAACGTGGTAACAGCTGAATTGATCTCGTCCGATCTACGAAGATATGAGATAGTTTTGGGTGGAGGATCGTAAGACACAAAGCAAGTTTGGACGCCTTTTGAAACCACTACCGAGCGAATTTTACGAGAGTGGGTTTTGATTATTAAAATTCTCGAAAGTGCAAGGCTTAAGACATGACCGTGTTTGATCTCCAAAAACGCTGATGATTTCTACAAATACCCTGCTGGTTATGTGAGGGAAAAATTGAACCAAGGCTGAGAAGTCAACCAAAGCGAGAAGAGGCAATGAGCGCGGAAGGAGTCCGGGGTGAACGACGAATACGGAACGTCTTGCATAGTAGGCAGAGAGCGAGAGTTTGCCCGTACATTGTAACAGAAATAATTATTTGAGGATGGGGGAGGGCTGGGGGTATGAGGATTGGGAGGCAGGTGGGGTTATGAAGGGGGTGGTGAAATAAAGAGGATGTGAGAGTGATGAAAGGATACTGTTGAGGTGAAGGATATTTGTTGTTGAGTGATAAGATATTGGTTGTTGAGGATAAGGAGGGGAGGAGGAGGGGTGGAACGCGTTTCCAAAGCTCGCATTCCTAGGTAGTTAAAATCCATGATGTGTTCTTGCACCTGTAGTTAGTGATAAAAATATAAAAGCCATTTTCAGCGTTGGCGGCGCGGTTTTGGCGCATGGGCGTTTGACGACTCAGCGATTTACGCGATACGTGACCTGTGGGTAAGCTTATTACTCAGGTGGGATCCGTGATTGCGGAAACTTGTGAAGGTATGTCTGCTGTCGGAAGAGGTTTCGCCTTTGCAAATTCTGTCAGCAAAAGTAGCTAGTTCTTGGGTAGTGAACAATAGGAATGACGGTGGCTAAGTCGCATTGCATCTCTGCGGGAAGTTTCGTAGGAAAAGAGATGGCGTACAATATTATAAACAATACCTACGGGAGGGCCGTCGAGAAGATTTAACATATCAGATAATAGAACTGATGGCAAACGATCTCCAAGAGAGCCACCAGTCAAAAGCTTTTTCACTTTTTCAGCGTCGGTTTCTCCCAGCCGGTTTAAAAGTTCGTTCGGTTTTAAGTTGGGTGTAGGGTTGGTTGTGAGAGTGCAAGGAAGGTGGTAAAACATTCTTTTTAGGCGGCTGTAAAACAGGAAACAGGCAAAATGTTTAAAAAAAGGGCTCTCGAATTGGGGACAAGCCCTCGTTGGGTAGATCGAGCTGGAGCTCGAGCAGCGTAATGTGAGAATCCAAGTCATTATGAGGGAACTTACAATGTATATACACCTAGGGGTGGATTTCCCTGTCTGAGCAGGCTGTTGGGTATATACATTCATATGATTTCAGTATTTTGCAGCGCTCAGGAGGGACATGACTTTGTAATATTAATAAATAAATTGCGATTGTGTAAAAAAATTTTTTGAAAACAATATTTAACGAAACAAAAAATATCTAGATGCGATTCTGCACATTTACAACGCTAAACTATGATAAAATGGTGGTCCAGCAGACCAAATAAGAGAAGGACTAATACTACAAAAAGGTATCCAATGGATGAACAAAAAATATGTTAGGTCCGCTTTTTATGGGCCGAAATGGATTTTAAAAATACAATTAATTGAGAATTGGTAATTTGGGCCAGAAATGGGCCTGATACATATTTCATAAAAAAAAAAATATTTTTTTTTAATTTGTTCCAGCTAAAAAGATAATAATTTTTTTTAATATTTATGGAACTAACTTCTGCTTCAGATGTGGATTCGTGTGTGTTCTTGTGGTTGTAGAAATGCCGGGATGGAGACGACGGCAAAACTCAGGTTCACAGCACTGTTACGTTGACGTACGGAAGAATCTATCAGAAAGGCTGAATCAGTATACCATTTGGTCAGCGCGGTCAAATCTTGCTTATCATCGAGAGGAAAAATTTATTGTTCCACGAAAGATTTAATGGCACAAAATGATATCAAAGAAGCCAGTGGTGCTTTCATAAACAAATCGGTGAAAGGATTTCTGGTAAAAAATGTTTCTAAGATTATATCACTGATCTTGCATTTTGACGAAGCGTTTGGAAAAAAGAATGCCTTCGTTGCAGGAGAAATGGCGGCTGATTTAGTTCTAACGAAGAAAACAGAGATTTCTAATCACGTGACGTAGGAAAGACCAAAACAATATAATGAAAAGGGGAAGAAGCGGAGTTAATAACTATATTAATTATATATATATATTATATATAATATAATATATATTATATATTATATATAATATATATATTTATAATATATTATATATTCTTTTTTTTTTATATTCAGACATTTGAAATTGATTTAAAATAAGTAACTATGCCAAGAACGTATATCCCAAAAGTGAAAAAATATCGAGGAGATGATGCCATAATGGCAGTTAATGAAGTAAAAGAAGGAAAACTTTCAATAAGAAAAGCAGCTAAACAGTACCACGTCTCTTATGGGACACTGCACCGAATGATAAAAAGAGCAAACAGTCAAGGCCAAATTATTGTCCCAAGAAAAAAAGGAAAAAATACGTATTTTAGTACAGAATTCGAAAAAGAACTTGCTGAAACTATAAAGACAATGGAAGAAATGGGTCTCTCACCCACCCTTGATGAATTTCTTTCCATTGTTGAAAGTTATGTAAAAGCAAACAATATACCCAATAGATTTAAAGATGGACACCCTGGATATGACTGGGCTCAAGGATTTATGAAACATAACTATATTAACCTTAAAAAAGGAACGAAGATAAATGTAGCAAGGAAAAAGATTACATCAGATCCATTTGTAATATATGATTATTATGAGCAGCTGGGAGAGGTAATTGAAAATGTAGGCATTGCAAACCGACTGGAATGCATTTGGAATTTAGATGAAACCGCTTTTAATTATGATCCATCAAAAAGAAAAATTCTGGGAACTAAAGGAAAAACAACTTTACGTTTAACCTGTGGCACAGGTTAGAAAAACCGCAAACCCAAAAGTGCACGCTGTTTCTCGCTTCTTAGCATGTGCCGACCTATTTGTCTGAACTACACAGCTAATATTAGTGTCTACCTATGTTAAAGTACGGGGAAATCAATTAGTGTGTGATAGAGAATATGCTCCTTGTATGAGTTTTAATACCACGCCCTCCACTTTCTCTAGCACTCTGCAATGACATATCCTAATCATAGAATATTCAACCTAATATTTAGTGTCTACTCCCTGTTTTGAGGATGAGGTTCTGATTTTGGTGTTATATTTGAGTTGCTAGGATGCTTCCTTCTATGAGTTAGTACCCCTACTCCCTTTTTCCTAGTGCAAGTATTCACTTTGTTATTTTTGAGCTAGAAGAGTTGAACTTGTGTCTACTGCCTATGTTTTCGAGGTACGCCCGAGTTGAATTCTGGCATTACCGAGTGGATCTGAGCATCCCTTAGGGCCTTTGCACCGGGTGTGCGTGCCTCATATATACTTTTTGGTTTTTAAAGTTTTCTGGTTAAGATATCTCTTCAAAACTGGCTACCGTGGTTGATGAGGTGCCGCCTGCCTGGCGCCCGAGGTTTCCCCCGCCG
>JABUQX010039579.1:0-10000 GCA_015478945.1 Trachelipus rathkii
GCTATTATTTACATTATTAATGTTGTTGTTGTCAGCATAGTTGCTGTTTGTTGTTGTTGTTACATAAGGTTATTTATGTTGAATTTAATTACAGTTGTAGGTTGTAGTAAGGAAGTAGAATCAGACAATAATAAACTATCCAATTGCCTTTTTTTTCGGCAATATTTTATCCTGGTGAGAAAATACGATCTTCCCAATTCACGT
The DNA here is from genome assembly GCA_015478945.1 of Trachelipus rathkii. Classification (NCBI taxonomy): domain Eukaryota; kingdom Metazoa; phylum Arthropoda; class Malacostraca; order Isopoda; family Trachelipodidae; genus Trachelipus; species Trachelipus rathkii. Next base: position 205 of record JABUQX010039579.1, read on the forward strand.
TTTGAAGAATTACTGTGTATTACTATTTAAACCTTAAGTGAGAATACAATTTAATATTTATTCATTTATTTCAATTGCATTTTTCTTTTATTTATTTATTTATTTATTTATTTAGTCAATTGTCTACTTCTTCATTTATTATGATATTAATTTATTTAGTTATACCATATTTATTTTTTCTAATATTCTGCCTCTCCTCTCTCTCTCTCTCTCCTCCTCTCTCTCTCTCTCTCTCTATATATATATGGTTATATATACGAGTTTTTTTTATCTTATCTTTTGGAAATAAAGCTTAAGAAATATAACTAGTCCGTATTTATTGCATTTTTAAATAGCTGCTTGTAAGAAAGGATTTTATGAGTAATAACATTTAAAATTTGTTATATATATAACCTATATATATATATATATATATATATATATATATATATATATATATATATATATATATATATATATATATATATATACATATATATATGGATAAGGTAAACCCATTATATCGCTGGTGTCAGGTTTATCTTGATTTAAAACTTTATATTTTAGAAAAGATTTAAAATTAATCATATTGATATAGATGTATAGATATATATAGCAGGCGAGATATATATATATATATATATATATGTATATATATATATATATATATATATATATATATATATTTGGTCCGTATAAAAGAGAGAGAAATTCGGAAAAGATCTCACGAACGTTTTGAACAATGAGTTCATTGTTGTATACACTGTGAGGTACACCGTGTGTAGTGTGTGCGTGCGTGCGTGTGGTGCAATAAAGATCAGCGTGCTTTAGCGTCTTATCCACGACCAATTTTTTGTATTGGTTGTGCCACGCAATTCCCATCTCGCTCAAACCTTTAAATGGCTGGAAAAAAAATTGAGGCGTTGCGGAGAGCGATGCGGAGTGTAGATTTTACTGCGCCCCTCCATCCTTCCTCTTTCACCTGTCATCTCTCATGATATGGATACTCTTCGCTTTTAACTCCCATATAAAAACATTGTTTACTATTGTCACACACACATTATTATTATTGATATTATTATTATTATTATTTAATATTAGCCACCATATATATATATATATATATATATATAAGATATATATATATATGTATGATATATATATATATATATATATATAAGGCTGTAGACAGGAGAGAGAAAGAGAGCAGTGCTATATATATATATATATATATATATATTATATATATATATATATATATAAAGCTGCAAGCTTATTTTTGATTGGAGAAGCAAAGCAGATTAGGACGTGATAATCAGCCATTATTTTACTAGAACGACATATATACTTGTTTCATTAAGTTATAAAACCTAAATAGTGTTCACATATATAGAGTATATATATGGTATGTTATGTTATTATTATTATATATACATATATATATTATATATATATATATATATATATATACATTATATATACATAACGCTGGTTATCTTTATTAGTCTCATGGCTGCCAACGTCAAATGCTTAAGATAACTGATCATAATCATGGCCAATTATTGTGCCTTGGAGTAAATTTACTTACGTACTACAGAACATAGAAATTTATATATATATATATATATATATAGAGATATATATATATATATATAAGTATATATATATATATATATATATATATATATATATATATATATATATATGTATCTTCTTTATTATTATTGAAAATAATATTGGATGTGAAAGATATTTCATGAATGTTCTTTGTTTCTCGTTCTCTTTTCATTTTTAATCCAGCGTCCGGCCTTTTTCCTCAAAGAACGGAAGAGCTGTAATTAGAAACGCGTATAATTCAGCCGTTCGAATTCCTGCTGCCGGATCAGTCGTCATGCCTTCCTCCTCCTTCAGGGCTCGGAAGGCGGAAGGTAGAGAGTGAGAAAGGGACAAAACGGGGGGTGAGGTAGAGATAAAAATCCTCAGATAAAAATGTTGGCTATTTTTTTTGCTATGGGATGAAAACCAGGTTACTCTCAATGTTAGTTTTTAAATACCTTGCTAAAGGTATGCCAAACTTTTCAACGAACTTTTCTTTTAAGACGAATATTTGTCAACTGCATGTGTGGATGGGGTCATTCTTTGGTGAATATTCGTTGTTTTGGCTTATTTAGCCGTACACAAAATATTTTCTATCACTTGTCGGCTAAATGACACGTCAAAGAATTATTCATCTTAAAAAGTTTGTTGCAATGTTACCGAATATGTGTCGCCGCCGCCTTAAGACCTTTTTTGATCTCTTTCGGGAAAAACCGAGGCTAAAGTGGCAAAAATGCATGAGAGAAGGGAGTAGACGGACTGCGGGTGGAGGGAAAGAAAGGATATGAATGTAGAACGAATACGAAGGACAAGAGTGACTGGACTGTTATTTTAATCCAGTTCAAATGCTTCACATCTTGTAATTAAATGATCCTCGATAAAAATGCGGAGTAAATTGCATAAACGACATTTCTGCTTGTCATTTTTATAGCGGGAAACGAGCATTTTATAAATATATATAATATATATATATATATATATATATATTAGATATATATGTTATATATATATATATATATATGGTATATATATATATATATATATATATAGCCGTATTTTTGATGACCCCAGATTCGAACTCTAATATTGTAAAGATGGTGCCAGTTTATGTAGTAACAAATAGGTACCGAGATGAAAAACCTAGGAAGAATGAGAACGATTGTGGAAAGCAACTGCCCACCCGTTGGACATGTGCAGGAACCTGGGTTTGTAATACTTCACACACATTCACAGACGCACACAGGCACATACACACCCAAACACACACACACACACATATCATTGATATATATATATATATATATATATATATATATATATATATATATATATATATATATATATATATATAAAGATATATATATATATATATATATATATATATATATATATATATACATATACAACGGTAAAATGGTTAACTAGTCTTTCGTTTAATTTGTTTCAAACAAAACCAAACGACGTTTTTAGATATTTTTTCTTTTTTATTATGGCAGAATCGGTAGAACAACAGAGTTGCAAGGCAGGGGGATGGGGTTCGATCTCGTCCGGATACTAGGTAGAAGTCACCTAGAGCACTTCCCATCCCAGAATAGGGCAATGCCCGTGAGGTGCGAAGTCGAAATTTTTAGAAAAATTGTTTTTGCTAATATGAATAGAGAGATATATATATATGTGAGAGAGAGAGAGAGATGTATAAGAGATATAGGTATATGTATATATATATATATAGAGAATTTTTATATAAAAATATATATATATATATGTATATATATATATATATATATATATATATATATTTATGTTGTACACGTTTTGACCAAACATGAAATTTCAATATTCAGTGATTGTTCATCATCATTTAGGAGAAGAGTAATTACTTATAGTATTTGCACACGAATATTTATATATTATATTATTTACCATTTACTGAAAAATGGTAAATAATAAAATCATCTTCAATTTTGAATAGATAATGAAATGAATTCTAAAACAAAAAATCTTTGAATTCACCATTTTAATTCAACTTATTATCCAAATCACCTTTAAAGTTTTAAACATTTTAATTATTGCTGCATGGTCATTGTGATTAATTGCGTCGGCATATATATATATATATAGTGAGAGAGTATATATATATATATATATTATGTTATATATATATATATATATATATAGTATGTATATATATATATATACATTGATGTAAATTTAATTAATATTAACACATTTATTACTACACTTCTTTCTGAAATAAAACAAAAAATTCAAGCAAAATTTTTAATCCTAGGACATTATATAATTGTATATATATATATATATATTATTATTATTATTATATATATATATATATATATATATATATATATATATATATATATATATATATATATATATATATATATATATATATATATATATATATATATATATATATATTTTCTTTTTCAGGTGTTAATGGTTAAATCTCATTTATGATGCAGCTCTAGACAGTGAGTTACTTTTCCTTTATTTTAAATCTTTCAAGGAATGGTTTTATTTTTTTATGTAATTTACAAATAACGTACTACCATTCGTAGAGCATCTGTTTAAAATTAAAGCAGCATTTTGTATTTATTTGCGATATCCACTCATCAGTAGATAACGGATCCTTATATATATATATATATATATATATATATATATATATACATATATATATATATATATATATATATATATATATATGTTATATATATATATATATATATATATATATATATATATATATATATATATATATATATACATATATATATATATATTTATAAGAAATGAGACATTATATATATATATATATATATATATATATATATATATATATATATATATATATATATATATATATATATATATATATATATATATATATATAAATATATATACATAAATATATATATATATATATATATATATATCTATTATTCATATATATATATATATATATATATATATATATATTATAGTTATATATATATATATATAAATATATATATATATATATATATATATATATATATATATATATATATTATCAGGAAACTAATGATGAGAACAAATGTCTATGAAAATTTTTTAATTAGTTATATTATTAATTAATATATTTTTTATATTATTACACATTTGATTTTATCTTAAATATATATTATCCAGTTTTTAATATATATTTTGATGTATTTTATTAAATGTTATTTTTTGTCATTAATTTTTTTTTAAACTTAGTTCATTTGTAGAATTTTTTTTACACTACTAACATATATTTTTTGTATTTATCGTAAATATAATAAAAATAATAGATAATATTATTAATAAGTTATTATTAATTTCGAAGCTTTCAAGTTTTTTTTTTAAAGTGGCTTATTATTATTATTATTATTATTATTATTATTATTATTATTATTATTATTATTATTATTATTATTATTATTATTATTATTATTATTATTATTATTATTATCTGATCGAAAACAATTCGTTCGTTTAGGAAACACATCATCCTCCCCTCTTCAATTTCCCAAGGGGTGCCTCAAAGTTCTATTTTGAGGTCGCTATTTTATATATATATATATATATATATATATATATATATATATATAAAGATATATTTATATATTGATTGATATTTATATATATCATATATATATATATATATATATATATATATATATATATATATATATATATATATATATATATATATAAGTTTCAAAATTTCCACAATTCCAAACATTCACAATATAAAGAGAACACTGCGATCTTAATATCGCCCAAAGATAAACTAAGTTTTAAATTAACAGTAAATTGAAAAACATTATATGATGGGTAGCAGCAAATGGACGGACTCTCCCTAAACCTACATAAAACACATTACCTAGTAATAACAAATCAAAAGAACCCTGTTCATCAAAATGTTAGAGCACAAAAGGTAATTTTAAATCGGACAACGCCTGCAGGTTTAAAGGTATTGTATTCGTTGACAAGCCTTTTTTCATAAAGCACATCAATAGTCTTGTTAGCAAATTATCCTATGCAAACTATGCGTTCCTTTAGATAAGAAACTTTGTTCCAAAAAATGTCTTATAAAAACCTTTACAGCAGCATTGTCTATCCTCTTATTATTATCCCCTTTTTTTTTATTGTCTGTCAATATAGGGTTGTACAAGTGATTATCTGCTATAATCTTTAATAACTATGGAATAAAAATATAATTCGTGTATTATTACTGTCTCGAAATTACTATGAACATACAACCCCACTTTTTAAAAATTTATCTACACTAAAACTTCAAGACATCTACAGCATTACAGTAAGTAGTCACAGCTTTAAAGTCATAAATATTATTGCAAATTAACTTTTGACTACAATAGTTGTGCAGAACTAAACTGTGAATAAAACAATCTGAGTAGCACAAATTCTCTTGCAAAAGACAAAGCAAAATACATCCTAACAAAACCTCAAAGGATAATCTCATATAAGAGCATAGATGAATGGAATAACCTCCATCAAAATGTTTAGGATTCACCCACGCTCGGGTCCCTTCGGAAAAAATATTAGAAAATACTTATTTTTAAAATACTATATATGGAGAACTTCCCCTTTGTCTTCCATGTTTTATTATTACAAGAGATAATGACATTATTATTATTATTATTATTATTATTATTATTATTATTATTATTATTATTATTATTATTATTATTATTATTATTATTATTATTATTAGTAGTAGTAGTAGTTAGTACTAATAGTAGAAGTAGTAGTATAGTAGTAGTAGTAGTAGTAGTAGTAATAATAGTAGATTAGAAGGCATAGTCTATTGGAATAGGTAATTGTCTTCAAATATGGGTCTTTTTTTGTATTGTTATTGCATTATATATATTTTTATTTTTATTATATATATATATATATATATATATATATATATATATATATATATATATATATATATATATATATATATATATATTATATATATATATATATGTTATTACATATATATATATATATATATATATAATTATAGGGTTATTACATAGTAAATAGTTATTGGTCACAGCTATTACACTTAAAAATTGACACATGAAGATCAGTACACACACACCCGATATTCATATACATTATATATGTATTTGCCCGTATATATTTATTTGTGTGCGGGAGTGTGTGTGTTTTGCGTGCGGCGCTCTTTCTTCGCGCGCGTGTAAAATAGCATTTACGTAGCAATTATTTTCAACCGCAATATGATATTTTTAATTTTTATGCGACCGCAGAAAGAAGGAGAAAAAATTATAAATTATGGAAGGAGGACCATAAATGTAATAATAATAATAATAATAATAATAATAATAATAATAATAATAATAATAATAATAATAATAATAATAATAATAATAATAATAATAATAATAATAATAATGACGAGAGGTTTTATTGTGTCATTGTTTTTTTTCTGGCTTTTCAGTATTTTGTGTTTTCATAATTAATAATGGAAGAGGGTTGGGAGAGTGTCATTTTAGGAGCGATTGTGTGTGTGTGTGTGTGTGTGTGTGTGTGCGCGCGTAGAAGGGGGGATGCTCCTCAATTAATTATTAGCCATGTTATTACACACACGCTTTTCCTTCTTAATTAACCTATATATATATATATATATAAATATACATCTATATATATATATATATAGTATGTTATTATTATATATATATATATATATATATATATATATATATATATATATATATATATATATATATATATATATATATATATATATATATATATATATATATATATATATATTCGAGTAGGGTATATGAGAAATGTAATGATTTTTATAATGATTTTTTTACTAAGACTAAATTTTTCCTGTAAATTTTGAAGTGTAAAATCCAAATGCTGATCATGGTAACTTTATATATATATATATATATATATATATATATATATATATATATATATATATATATATATATATATATATATATATATATATATATATATATATATATATATATATATATATATATATATATATATATATATTAGCTGGCTGATCCCGGTATGTTTTGCAAGACTGCACCAGAGCGGAAGTAAGATCTCACCAAAGTTATTTTTGTCGCATTGCACCGCGCTTCGCACCAACTGGACACTGGAATTGTATGTACCGCACCTCACCGCACCAAAATGAGCGCACCACGCACCGCATCGCACCGTTGGCCAACCCTATTATATATATATATATATATATATATATATATATATATTTTTTTAACTATATATATATATATATATATATATATATATATATATACGTATATATAAATATTCGGCACATCCCTAATATATATATATATATATATATATAATATTGTTTTGACCATTGTGGAGTTTGAACCTGAGAATGGAACATTCTTTCTCTCACGCTTCCTTGAGAAAAATATTCTTTCTCTATTAGTCTTTGACTGTATCTTTAGTAGAAACTTCATCCATCTTCCTATTAGTTTCGTCTTACCTTTAGCGTCGCCACGTAGCGCCCAAACTTCAATTCGGCTACTTGCGAAAATGAATCGCCATATTGGCGTGTTAAAAGCGTCGGGGCCAAGGCGCTGAGTTGAGCTGAGCTCCATCCCGCAGTTGTATTATATAGTAGAGCGAGCAGCGGTGGTGAGGCATTCTTCTTTCTTATTCTTCTTTTTTATATTTAATAAAAACATATATGTATACTCTTTTTTGATATTTCCTCAAAGAAAAGAAGAAAAATAGTTATTTACCACCTTGTTCCGACTCTAATTAGTCCCGGGGGTTTTAACAGGAGCGATTGACATTTTATTAAATGTGAATGTAAGTCTATGAAGGAATATATATATATATACTATATATATATATATATATATATATATATATATATATATATATATATATATATATATATATATATATATATATATATAGAGAGAGAGAGAGAGAGAGAGAGAGAGAGAGAGAGAGAGAGAGAGAGAGAGAGAGAGAGAGAGAGTTATGATTTACTTTGGTTTGATTTTATATATTATTACTTTTTATACTAATATATGTTTAAATATTATTTCCTCCCTCGTGAATCAATATTATTGATTATATAATATTTCTGACTGTAAAATTAACTAAATGCCAGTTATATATAATTCAGAATGCGGCTTGTTCCAAGCTTTTTAGTATTGTTGCTTTTTTTTAGGAAAAAAAAAAAAAAAATTTTGATTAGTTTTTGAGATGTGGAAAACTTTTCTTTTTTTTTTCTTCTTTATGGATGCGATTTAATGTGTCATTTCCGTGCGTGTTGATTTTAGTGTTTCATTCATTCTTTTTTTTGTTTATTACTTTTTTTTGTTTGATGTTATATGCATTTGTTAACTTTTTTTTTTTTCACGTTTTTGATACTCTTTAAATGAACTATTGTAGGTGTTAGTTATATGATTTAAAATTAATTAACAATTGTTATTCATATTATTAGCAGTTTAAATAATTATTATTTATATATGATTTGATCATTATTTTTAATTGATTTTTTTTAAATCGTTTTCTTTTATTCATTTTTATGTTACTAAAATCAGTTTGTTTTGATCCTTGTACTTTACGGGCGTTGCCCTATTTTTGGAGGAGAAACCTCTCTAGGAAGTTGCTTCTAGGATTCGCACCAGGGATCGATCCCCCGACTTTCAACATGCGAATCGATCACTCTACTCTTTGAGCAGCATTTTATAAAGCCACATTTTAAAGAGCCACATTTTTTTTAAAGCAATGTTGCTTGCCCTTTTCCTCCAGGTGTAAATTCGAGGGAAGTGAACGCTCCTGTCATTATTATAACCTCGATTTCTCTCGAATTTGTGGCTCGAGCCCTTCTCATTGATTAGGGTTTACCGAGCACCGCAATTTTCCGCACCGCAGCGCGACACCGAAATTTTGTGTAGCACCGCTTCGCTTGCGTCCTCCAACCCTCCTTCCGATGATGATTTTCCAAAATAAAAGAGTTAAGATTTTACATTTAATTTTAGTTTTTTTTTTATACATATGTTTTTTATTGTAGGTAGAGAAATGTTTGAAAACATTATCAAATTCAACGTAGCGTTTAAATAATAATAATAATAATAATAATAATAATAATAATAATAATAATAATAATAATAAAGGAAAGAGAGAGAGTGTGTGTGTG
>JABUQX010039579.1:15000-27612 GCA_015478945.1 Trachelipus rathkii
CCCTCTAAACCTCTAAATTGGGGAGATTCGAATGGGGGAGGGGGGTGCAATAAAATTTTACTTTTCAACTCCATCACGTAATTTCAGTTGCAATATCGCCATACTTGTGCAGCTTCGATTATTTATTGTCCTTATTGTAGTGGAACCATATGTAATTATTATGGTTGAGAATTAAAATAAATTCAAATATTTACCAGAAAATATTTGTTTTTGCAATTCGAAGCTAAATTGCTAATTGTTATCAAATATCAGTGACTGTTTTACATCTCATACCATATGTGTGTTTCATTTAATGAAATATTGGTCTACCTTTTTGAATAAACAATGTCTATTGGGAATGTTACGTCAACAGTTTTGCATTTGAGAGTATCGTTATTGTTTTACTTATTTGATCCTATATACTTTTGAATTTTAAACAAAATTTGAATATTATTGAATATTTATATTTTCATCTTTGTACGTCATTGAATTGTGTTTGCCGCTTACGCTCCTCCAAAATCGTTGGCCATCATTTGCCACGCTGAATACTAATCGCGAGGTAAATCAGGCTTTTTCTTCGTCTCTTGTCGTTCGCAAACAAGGAATTAAATTACCGAATTTCTCTAAAGAAGATTTCCCTTTTCTCTTGATTTATCGTGTTTGCCTAATAACAAATTATATTAATTGGTGTTTTCACGTACGAATTTCTTGTGTGCTCGAGGATTTTATACGATTGTATTTCGTGCGAGAAAATTGTACGAACACCTTGGGAGCGTTTGAGCTCGGATCGTAGATTGCTGCAGCTCTTAACTTCTTGTGGTTTATGAGTTGACTCATATTAATCCGAAATGTATTTCTTATGAGTCCAATTCTTTGCGTCGTGTTTCACAAATTTTAATATTCATACGCATAAAAACGCGCGCGCGAACATACACACACACAAATCAGACAACCCAAGCCTAACCAACCACACGCACGCACGCACGCACGCACACACACGACACACACACCACACACACACACACATCACACACACACACACACACACACACACACACCACCACATACACATACACACACACATACACACCATAATATTAGTCAAACATTTCCAATGTGTTGTTACAAATAAAATATATATATATATATATATATAATATATATAATATAGTATATAATATTAATGTAATATATATATAATATAATTATAAGTACTAGCTTCGGAAAGTTTTTTCCCTTTTCTTTTTCCTCTTTAAATAGATTAGAACATTTGGAAATGGGAGAACTTTGTCTGGGAAATTATACGTTTCCGACTTTATTTTTGCGGACGTCTTGCAATCTGATTAGCAGCTCTTCTTGTCCGTTGATAACTACAGTTAAAAAAAAACAAACAAAAAAAAACATTTTTTTAGTAGCTATATTTTTTTAAAAGGTACATACGATTAAAAAAAAATTACGGAGTATATGCATATATTTTGTATTGTTTAATGATTAATTTTAATATTTTTATAATTATCAATATTTTTTTCTTTCACGGCTGCGTCGGATAATTTTTTTTCTTTTCGTGCTTCTTTGCCATCACTCATGGGCGAAGCCCCCATTTAAAGAGTAAAATTTGAACATACTTATTACTATCTTTTGAATATATATTTATATATACTATATATATATACTAATATAGTATATATATATATATATATGTATTAATATATATTAATACTATATATACTATATATATTACGTATATTATAATATTGAGTGTGTGTATTGTTTTTCTAATGAGAAGAAATACAATATATATAAATTTAAAAAAGTTTGATGTAATAATAATAATAATAATAATAATATAATAATAATAATAATAATAATAATAATAATAATAATAATAATAATAATAATAATAGTAATACATCCCCAAGTATTCTGTATAGAATCGTTCCCTTTTTCCCCGTTTTGCGAATTTGTATTCCTTTACTTTCAGGATATAAATTTTTACTGAATTTGATTAAATGCAATTTTTTATATATATATATTATCGATTTTGTAATTATTTTCCCCTCATTTTGAAGAAGGTTTCTTCAGTTCAGTATTTAGTGGAAGACTCTTTGATGTGTCTAACATGTGAAGCGAATAAAAATATACACGAAGATACACGTTGAAGACATGTAGATTCTTCAAACATCCTTTTTGGCGTTTTGGCGTTTTTTTTTGGCTATTTTAACCTTTTGACAAAATAAGGACAGATTTGTTGCCAATTCTGAATTAATCGGAGAGAATTACTGCGTTTAGAATAATAGGTAGTTAATGTGAAAGAGAGATATTTAATTAGTGAAATATTTAAAAAAATAATAATAAAATAATAAAAAAGTTTTAATTGAAATTTTTAGTTTATGCTTTCCATAATTTCAAGACCATGTCAGTCAAGAGTTTTTGATAGGAATTACTGCTGATCAGATAGAATATATATAATATATATATATATATATAATTATATATAATATATATATATTATATATATATATATATATATATTATATATATATATATATATATATATATATTATAATACCGTATATATATTATATATTATATATAATATATATAATATTATATTATATATATATATATATAATAATTATAATATATATAATTATATAATATATATATAGTATATAATATATATATATATATAATATTATAACATATAGCTGTGTATTTAATATATATATATACTATATAAGTATATATATATATATAATGATACTATATAATCTATTGATAAGTATAATATATATATAGTTATATATATAATATATATTATAGCTATTAGATATAATATACATATATATATATATAATATAATATATATAGTATATATATATATATATCAATATATATTATATATATATATTAATATATATATATATATTATATATATGTATACCTATATATATATATATAATACTCCTATTCACATATATATATTAATATATAATATATATATATAATAATATATTATATATATATAATATATATATATATTATATATATATATAGTTATAATATATATATATATATATAGGGAGTGGTGAGAGCAGCGGTGATCTTATCTTGAATATAATTTTGTGTTTTATCTTTATTACTGACACCGGAAGTAAATTTTCAGAGACAGAGGAAACATGAATTCTTCATATCCTTGTTACCTTTATTTTCTGGGAGTGTATTTATAACTCTCACCAACATCCTTAAACATAAAGTTGATTAAATTAATAAAATCGTTTTTTTTTTGGGGGGGGGGTTTGTTCTGTTTTCTGGAGGAGTAGGAATCCAATCATGATGTTTTTTTTTTATCTTTAACAATCCAAGGATGTACGAATAATAAATAATTAGCGAACTGTAAAAGCAAGTTATTGATAAAACTAGGGGCCAATTCCTATCTTTAATATCTAGTTTTCATATACAGAGACTATTACTATTAAACTAACTGTAACGTGAATCATCATACTTATATACTCATGATCTCGAAGTTTATTATTATTATTAATTTTATTATTATTATTATTATTATTATTTTATTATTTATTATTATTATTATTATTATTATATTAATTTTATTTATTTACTTATTCATTTATTTATTTATTATTATTATTATTATTATTATTATTTATTATTATTATTATTATTATTATTATTATTTATTATTATTATTATTATTATTATTATTATTATTATTATTATTATTATTATTATTATTATTATTATTATTATTATTATTATTATTATTATTATTAATCTTAATTTTTTATCTTTGTTCAACTTATTTTTTTTGCTCTGTATTCATGTTTGTTAGTAGGATTCATTAATTTTGTTTTGGTAATTTAAAGTTTAAAGGAAAGAGAATATTTAGAATAATTTTAATTTTATTCCATGTATAATAGATATCTTATGACCAATATAATAAAAACGTGCAAAATTGGACCTTATAAATAGGTCATATAAAGAACATTTTTATTTTCATCTGGTTTGAGGCTTGTAAGACTTATCGTTCAATAGTGGATCCTTTAATGCTCTCAAATTCTTATCTGACCACACAATATGCACACACAAACACACGCACACACACTCGCACTCAGACAAAAAACACACACACAAACAAATACACATATAACATATATATATTATATCATATAATATATATATATATATCATATAATAATATATATATATATAATATATATATATATATATATATATAATATATCACTTGCAATGTTTTATTGTTTTTCTGGAATATATTAATTGGCTTTTTTAATGTTCTTTAATAAATTGTAAAATTATATGCTTTTTTGTATTGTGGTATCTCATGACTCCTTTCATAGGCAGTTATTTTATAAAATCTGTTTGTACAAAAGGACATCTCGATTGCGTAATGACTATTTATTGACAAATAAAATTTTGCCGGAGAATAATGATATATATAATTATATATAATATATATATATATAATATAATATATAAATAATATATTATATTTATAAAATATATATATATATATATATATATAATATTATATATACAGAATATATATATATAATAATATATATATATATATATATATATATATAGTATATAATATATATATATATATATATATATATATATAAAATATATATATATATATATATATATAATATATATATACAATATATAATATACAATACCGTATATATATATATATAATCTATATATAATATATATTATACATCAATGTATACATAAAAATATAATGATTTCTATATATATAATAATATATATATATATATGATATATATAGATATAGAATATATATAATATATATATATATATATATTATATATATATATCTATATATTAATATATATATATAATTATGATACATATATATTATTAAATATATATAATATATCTATATATATATAAATATATAATATATATATGATATATATAAGTATATATTATATATATATTATATATATATATATAGAATATATATTAATATATATATATATATTCATTGAGCATTTTTTATTATTTTACGCTTTTTATTATTTGGAAGTCATATTTCATATCAGTTTAAAATTTTATTTTTACAAAACAAGTAGAATTAATAAACTTAATCGTTTTAAGGTTAAACTTAGCCAATTAGGGTATTTCATTGAAAAGAAGTAGGTAGCATGTAGCTAGACCTAATCATGAAAATGAGAGCGTAGGATCTAAATGCAAAATATGATCAATTCTGTTTGGGTTTATGAAGAAGAATTGTTTTCTTCACACACAGAAGAGAACCCCAGCGTCAGGGTTTTGAAACACTATTACCAAAGGAGTTACGGTTCACGATAAATGTACTTTAAGCTATTGGCTTTCCAGTCTTTTTCAGCTTTTATAATTCAAGCAAAGATAATGTTTTTTTTTTTTTTGGTAGTTCCTCAAAATTTATCTTCATTTTTCTCTGCTCGTATAAAATATAATATAAATAAAAATTAAAATAATAAACGACTCCAAACTGTACTCAATTCTAATATTCTCAAAGTGTTTTCTGGATCTGTTCTTTGGTAGAAAAATGAAATTTTTTCTATCTCTTAAGCAATTTAGTAAAATGTGTTTCTTTCTTGTCTCTCAGGTTGATGGATGAAGAGTGAAGTGCCTTATCCACAGCTAGAACAAGTGTAGCGAGTAGCAGGCATTGTTAAATTTTTGTTTGTTACTTATCAACTCACTAAACGTTTGCAAATTCGCCAAGTTCTTATTTGATAGATTTTATTTTTCTTTTCATACACTACTTTCGCCCTATTCGAATCTTTGCTCTTCGGGTAAGAGGCGGAAAAATGTTTTTTTCTACCTTTCAGTATCACATAAACCAGCTAGTGGCGTAATAACACCAAATAATATATATACTATATATATATAGATATATCATATATTATATATATATATATATATAGTATATATAATATATATATAATATATTATATATATATATATAATAATAATATATATATTATATATATATATATAATTTAGGGATGTACCCGATAGTATCGGTATTGGCAGTATCGCCATTTTTTTGTCAATCGTATTTCTGGTTAATATGCTGATACTGCCGATATTTTCTTACTTTTTGTGAAGAATTCATGAGAAACTTTTAGACTTCAATAATGAACATCTAGTTTTCGAAATATAAAAGGTTTCTAATAAGGACATTCCTTAGCTAGCTGAAACCCCACAGAATGGCATCTCCGACGGTGAACCACTTCTAAATGCATTTAAATAAGCATAACCGAGGAGTTTGCTCGCTGACAAAAAATAATTCACAGAAGTGGAAGCCGCCTTATCAACGCAACCCCTGGCAACAGGACTGATAGTGACGATGGTCGGCTTGTTCAAGCAAATAAACCTACTGAATGATTGAAGAGGATTTTGGATATGTTAGACTTTGAAAAGTTCATGGGCGAAATTGCATTGACATCTCCTTCACCTTCAACATTAATCATCACTCAAAGGATACTCATCGAAAAAACTTGACAAGAGACAGTTCAGTCTCAAGGAGTCAAAGAATAATCTCAAATTTGCAATTCGTGAAAACATGGAGATGCTTGGCCGAACAGAAGAGAATCCGTTGTCATGTGATGGCAATCGAACATAGGCCATAGGTTCCATTATTATCAGTGGCTTAAAAGCAAATACGTTATCAGCCCTTCCCTTCATTATATCGAGAGCGAGCGTAGTTAATTTTTAGCTGTAGGTGGGAATTAAAATACCACCAAAAAAGGAAGCAAGGCGTCTCCCAGATACTAGTAATGCTTAATGTTTTTGCATCAACAATTTGAAATTTTTGAATTGAGTTTGAATGATATCTATTTGTTATTTAACGTAAATGAAAAATATATATATATGTTCATGTTTGAATAATATGCGCGTATTTTTTCTAGTTTGTCTTTCACTGAAAATTAAGGTCTCTTCTTTCATTATTTTTATTCTTTATATTTTAGCTATTTAAGAATCTTGTAAATTTGTAACATGTTAAAAACGTAAAACTAGTAGCTTAAACTTTGTTAATAACTTAACTGAAAACGTGGAATTGAAATTTTTGAATAAACACAAAACAAAAACAGTTAAGTTATTAATATTATACTTGCATTTATTATTCCTTGAAGATACTATTTTAATTTATAAAAAAATACTGGGCACAAACCAAGATCATGAAATAAAGACTAAGTATTGGTTATATCAAGGATATGGCAACCCTGATATCTTATTGGCTGTGTATTGTATTATATTAAGTTATCGGTATCGGTATCGGCACCTTAAAAAAATAGAGTATCGGTATCGGCCTCTTTGCTGTATCGGTACACTCTCGTATATATATATATAATATATAGTATATAAATATAAATAATATATAATAATATTATATATAATATATCATATATATATATTATAGTATATATATATTATATATAGTATATATATAATATATAAATTAATAATGAGAAATAAGATGTCATGCGAATTTCATACATGTTCAATTCAAAAAAATTAAAAAAAATTGTATATCCGGAAATAAACTAAATTTGTTTGAAATACAGCACATACCTTTCATGTACAATATTGATATGCCTGCAATCTTACGCGACTGAGTTTTGCATCCGCTGTCCCATAGAAAAAGACTTCAACAACCCACTTGTAGTCACTACCTCACCGTTTGGAAACGATGATTTAGACTTTAGAAACATAGTCCGTAACCTGGTGCGCATAGCGTTCCCCCTGGGGGAAGGTGGCTCCGGGCTTTTGAAGTTTAAACGGAAAAAAAGGCTAGGTAAACTCCTTACTGACGCGGCTCGAACTACCGCTAATTATGAGATTTGCTTTTCCAGATAACACAGTACTATTCGCACATGCTTTTGCTTCGTCAACACTTGCAACTTTTGGTAAAGAGAGAACTATTACCAACTAAGTATAAAAAGATATTTTGTGAGATCTTAAGAAGAGCCAAATAAAAGGTGGGCCACTAAATCCATTCTTTCTGATGCTTCTTCTGCCACCAAAATTACAGTGAAGAAATTATGACTGTACAAATGATCTTCTGAAGCTAAATTACATTTAAGCAACTGGTTATCGAATCACTTCTTACTCGAAAAATGCAAAGCAATATCCTAAGACTTGCCAACAAATCAAAAATAACACTCTTCAACTATTCTCATTTTCTCATTCATACTTTTTGAGAAAGGACTTAGGTGCGGGTGTTGCAAATTGTTACTGTAAAACAGCGAATTAAAATTTGTAATTAGGAAAGAGAGACTTGCTACTTCGCGTTGACTAACATTGAACCTGAATATAGAAATATCTCGCAGATCTCATCAATCCCACAAGGAAGTCATTATAAGTCACAATTTAGGTAATTAACAATTTAGTAAATTCATTTTTATCTACGTAATTTTTAAATCTTGTACTCTGTATTTTTTAGGAAAATTATTTTATCATCCATGTTCAATAAAATTTAGTCACATTTCCTGTCTGTCCAAATGAAAATGGGGGCCAAGCCTTTGAGTACTCAGCAATTATAGGCATGAGAAAACCGGGTGCTTTAAAAACTAACGCTTGAAGCGTCTTTTTGGGGACGTGATGGCCTAGTGGTGAGCATCCGTTATTAACACAGCAACGCGGAGTTCCAGTGGTCGAATCCCGCTGATGGAGAGTAAAATCTCCTGTGACTGCATTCATTTGAAGTAGCGCTTACACACACAAAAAAGGTTGTTATGGGCAAACTGCAAGTCTCTCAGTAAATTCTGAAAAAAAAAAAATAAAAAAATCATCTTACTAATGAGGAACTAAGAACCGATTATATTTACAACTCAGGGACATACTTATTATTTGATGGTATTGCCATCAACTGATTGTGTGTGAAAGGCAAGAACGCTTCAAACTACTTTTGAAGTCTCAGTCACTTGAGGAGAAGGATTGATTATATTATTATATTATTATTGATTGTGTTCTTGAGCGAGCCTCTCCTCACACAAAACCTTTTATTTATTTAAACTTCCGCGGTGACACACTCACACACACTATTTATATAAACGAATCTGGTTTATATTGGTTATTGAAAGATTAAATGATTCATTTCCATTCTTTCAAAAAAAAAAAAAAAAGAAAAAAAAAGGATCACGATTATACTAACAGAATTAGTTATCTTCAAACGTTTCCTTGAAGGATTATATATATATATATATATATATAATATATATATATATAATATATATATTTATATTCATATATATATATATATATATTATATATAATATATATAATATATATATACTATATTTGTTGAATCTTTTCCTGTACTGTTGGTTATATTGGAATCTTTCAATAAAGTATATTATAAAACGTTGATTTCTTAACTTGTATCGGTGGTATTCATCTATTATTCCCGCTGTGGTATTCTTCTTGATATCCTTTCCGGTCGTTCCAGGACAGCGTTTGTAGACGGTAACCATTCATCTTTAAAATCTATTAATTGTAATGTTCATCAGAGTTCTTCCCTTTATCAATTTTTTATTGATGACTTCCCTCTGTTACGTCACCACCTATCCATTCCTATGCCGAATACTTCACCCTTCATTTCTCCTTTCATTTTGAAAGACGTTCTATTCAACTGCAAAACAATAATGCTAGGGGGGGGGCGCTTGGAGCAACTAACCTCTGATCTATTTCAAATTTATAATTGTGCCAGTAAACATGTTTGTGTTCAACGCCCCAAAAACTCAGGTCCTTCATCATTTTGCTCGGAATATTCTTCCATCCACATAAATTTAATATCTCTGAAAACACCCAACTCAAAAGTCTTCGTCTGTCACTAATATTACTGGAGTTCCTTTTTCTCGCGATCTTTCTTGTAATAATCCCCATTATTTCCTTATCAAAAAAGCTTCTAAGAGGTTTTGTGTTACTACTGAGGTTATATTACTTCTGAGGTTATGTGTTACTTCTGAGGTTATGTGTTACTTCTGAGACGTCTTCCTAGTTTTTTCACACTACACCAGTAGCTTGATTTTAATAGGGGTGTCGTTTGCCCATGTATGGAGTGTAGGGTTTTTCTTTTAGTCATTTCTTCCCCCTCTCTTACTGATTCTTTCTAATCTCCTTTCTAATCTCTTTCTAATCTAATCTAATTGTTGCGTCACTCTGTAATCTATCGCTATTTCAACGGACGTTGATCTTAAGAACCCTCCAGTCGTATTCCTTCTCCTCTGAAGACTGCTTATATGTGACCCGTCTTTCCACATAGTTTCATTCCCCTTTTTTCTGTCCAGCTTTCTGACTCCAGACTTAACTGCACTTCTACGCTCAATGTTACATTTACTCAACTGATAATGTTTGGAACACTCACCGGGATCCCCCCCTCCCCCCCTTTTTTTGTTTCCCAACTATATATAACTAACACATTTTCAAACGCCGTGTATTGGAACATGTCGGACTTTAATTTGGCTCTGGTTCTCGACTTTTCCCAACTCTGGTGGATTTCTTAGACCTTTGGACTGACTACTCACCAGAAAAGACGAGAATATATATATATATATATATATATATATATATATATTATATATATAATATATAGTATATAATATATATGAATATATATATACCATAAATATATGATATTTATGTATCATATATATATATATATTATTACAGTATAGATATATATATATATATATATATATATATATAATAATATATATAAATATATATATATATAATATATATATATAGTATATAATATATATAATATATACTAATATATATATAATATATATAATATATATATATATCAGGGGCGTATATATATCAGGGAGACATAGGAGGCCAGACCTATGTAATATTTCGTGTCCAACTAATGAAGAAACCTAGGATGTTATAAGGGAAATAACAATAAATTAGTTAAAGAGAAAAAAATATTAAAGTGAAATTGATTTACGAAACTAACATCAAAAAATAAATGCAAACAATCGAACATAATTCTTTCTTTTGCCTCTCTTTGAGCACTAGGAGAGTCTCCATCAAGTTTCATTATATGCAAGGAAAAATTTCAGAGCATTTGGAGTCTCTATGTTGTAAATATTTTCAATGTAAAGTGAGACACTTCGCCTAAATTTCGTTTAATTTTTTTTGTTGGGTCGTACGATTCATTTTGAAATAATATATATATATATATATATATATATATATATATATATAAATATATATATATACTATATATATATTGATATATATAATATATAATATATATATATATATAAATATATATAATAGCACAGTTGCACACTACTTCTATTGCATGAATATTGTTTTTCACTTATTTAAGTATTGGATGCGCAATCAACTACGAACTGTTGAAGGATGATTCCCGAGGAACTGTTTGGCATCGTTTGGCACCGATTTGATTAATTCATATTGAATTGATTGTTGATTCCTATCATATCGGTTTCCACATTCTCATTAGAATCATTGGACATGAGTCCTTTCTTATGTAAAATGTGTCTGAATATTATTATTATTATTATCATTATTATTATTATTTATTATTATTATTATTAATTATTATATATTATTATTCTTAATTATTATTATTATTATTATTATTATATATTATTATTATTATTATTATTTTTATTATTATTATTATTATTATTATTATTATTATTATTATTATTATTATTATTATTATTATTTTTTTATTATATTATATAGCATTATTATTATTATTATATTATATTATTAATTATTTGATTATTATATTATTATATTATTATCTATTATTATTATTATTATTATATATATATAATTATTATTATTATATATGATAATCTATTTATTATTATTGATTATTATTATTTATTATTATATTCGTGCACTACTATTATAATATATTTTTTGTATTATTATTATTATTATTAATTATTATTATTATATTAATTATTATTATGTATTATTATTATTATTATTATTATTATTATTATTAAGAATAATAAAAATATGGAAGAGGTTGGAAGAGATTATCCCCCTTCCCCTAGCACTCTCCCGTCCCTTGAGTGCAATTCGGAAACCCCGATTGACCTCTTGAGACACAGGGGAAGTAGAAGTGCATTTAAAAAAAAAGAAAAAAAGAATCCTATTTGATACATAAATACATCCTGAAATTGTTTGTGTATACCTGTGTAAAGTCGAATAGTTTTTCTGCTTACCTGTATCGCACATGTTTTTATATAAGTTGATTATTTTACACAGACAGACAGGCCTGGAATATAGAGGGAATTTGATGTGGCTTAAATCTAGATCCCCCCAAAAAAATTTTTTGGTCAAATCTTTATCTCCCTTTAAAAATTTATAAAGTTTGTAATTTTATAAATAACAAAAAGTTAACAAGAATAAGATTTAAAAACACTCACAAACAATAAAGAAAATTTTATGCATTTTAAAGCTTTTAATAATATTTATATAAATTTTTTTTTCAAAATATCCGTTTCGTTTCTCAAACTAAGACCAAAACAATTTGAGTTAAGCTCACACAATAAAAAAAAAAAAAACAAAACA